>JAGSMP010003148.1:0-71565 GCA_029286625.1 Parnassius orleans | reverse complement strand
ATCTGAGATTCAAAACAGTTTCTTAGTTATAATAGCTTTACAGCACTGCCAACTACAATTTTGAAAACGAGTATTTTTTTTATATTTTACTACATTGTTAGCAATGACCGTGAAGGTGAACGAATACCGTGTAGTGGCAGTGTAAGAAATACTACCCCATATCATCTCGTGGTTGTCGTAAGAGGCGACAGAAAAAAATCAGGAGATGGGCAGCAGCGTCTTCCTAATGACTACTGTCCATCCTTTGGCTACGCGTAGATAGCGACGACCATCCGCGCGTCTACGGTGCCTCTATAGGTCCCATAGCGGTAATGCCGAAACACCGACTCATCGACCACGTCCAAATGGCTACAGATTCCTTGCTACAACAGGTCCCATCCGCATAGATCGTGATACTTGGCGATTCGCCCAACACGACGAATGGCTTGGTTCACGTTTAACCGATCATGCGGGGAGATCTGTTTATGACTTTGCCTTGGCATATGGTCTGACACAGCTGGTTACTTCGCCTACGCGGATTCCAGATGTGAAGGATCATACACCTTCCCTGTTGGATCTTCTGCTGACCTCTCATCCGGACGGATATCAGGTTTCCGTCGATGCCCTCTCGGCTCTTCGGACCATTGTCTGATCCTGAGTGTGGTGCCACTCACGCCCTCGCGGTTGCGTTCTGCAGGTTGCCGCCGTGTTTGGCATTACAGGTCGGCGGATTGGGACGGAATGCGGTCTTTCGCATCCCACCCATGGGGCGGGTTTGCTTTCGCCGGATGATCCCAGCGCTGTTGCTGACTCTGTCACTGATGGTGCTACAGGAATGGAACTATTTATTCCATCATCTGTGGTACCCATCGGAGGCAGATCGCAGCCTGGTTTGGTCGTTCCTGTAAGACTGCATTACGCAGTAAGCAGGAGTGCTATCAGGCCTGGGCTGAGGTCCCGGCCTCGGGATGTAAACACCAGCATGCTTAAAAAGAAGTATAACTTCGCCTCCAGGTCCTTCAAAAGTGTTACATGCAAGGCAAAGTCAGAGCACATAGGCAGAATTGGCGAGAAACTAGTTCGCCTTCCTTCGGGAACCCGTGCATTCTGGTCTCGCCTTGTCCAAGGAATTTCTGTAAGCCATCACTACCATCTCTGCACAGGAGGACGACTCACTGGCCTACGCCGCAAAAGAGAAAGCCGACCTTTAGGCTCACTTTTGCGTCCAACTCGACTCTTGATGACGGGGAACACACCGCCGACCATCCCGCGGTGTGAGTGCTCCATGCCGGATGTGCGGTTCTCACAGCGCGCTCGGTCCGCAAAGCACCCCTCTCCTGGACATCCACAAGTCGAGTGGGCCTGACGGAACCCCAATTGTGCTGAGGACGTGCTCCGAGTTGGCACCTGTTCTAACGCGTCTTTTCCGGTACCCTACTCCCTAGGCGTAGTCCCGAAATCATGGAAGACAGCTTTTGTCCAACCGATCCCTAAAAAAGGCGACCGCTCAGACCCGTCCAACTACAGGCCTATCGCCATCACCCCCTTGTTCTCCAAAATAATGGAATCCATTATAAACTGCCAGCTCATGCGGTACCTTGAGGATCACCAGCTGATTAGTGACCGCCAATACGGTTTTCGTCGGGGTCGATCAGCTGGTGATCTTCTGGTCTACCTGACTCATAGATGGGCGGAGGCAGTAGAGTCCAAGGGAGGCATTGGCCGTTAGTTTGACATTGCGAAGGCTTTCGATCGGTTTGGCACAAAGCGCTTCTTACGAAGCTCCTTCCTATGGGCTTCCGAGAAATTTTGCAATTGGATCACCAGCTTTCTTGCAGATCGGGCATTAGGGTCGTTGTAGACGGTGCATGCTCCGACTACAAGCCTATTAACGCTGGTGTTCCACAAGGCTGCGTGCTATCACCAACGCTGTTTCTTCTGCATATCATGATATGTTGCAAACCGGTAGCAATCATTGCTATGCGGATGATAGCACTGGTGATGCTCTATACGCCGGCCGTGCGAATATTTCTCGGAAAACGTCGCCGAGTACCGGAACAAACTTAGTCTGAAGTCGAGTCTTTGCTGAACAAAGTCTCGGATTAGAACGACTAAATCTAGTCCAGTTTAATCCTCAGAAGACATAAGTTTGCGCGTTTACCGCTAAAAAGAACCCCTTTGTCATATCTCCTCAGTTTCAAGGCACTCCCCTTGTTGCCTCAGCCAGTATCGGAATCCTCGGCGTCGACATATCGAGTGACGTACAGTTTCGCGTCACTTGGAAGAAGGCCAAATTGGCGTCTAGCTGGCGTGCTCAGCAGAGCGGGACGGTATTTCATGCCGGCACAACGCCTGCAACTTTTAGGGCGCAGGTTCGGCCTCACATGGAATACTGTTCCCATCTCTGGGCTGGGGCTCCCCAGTGCCAGCTCCTTCCACTTGACCGCATCCAGCGCAGGCGGCTCGAATCGTCGACGACCGGGTCCTGATCGGCTCGATTCATTGGCGCTGCGAGAGATGTTGCATCTCTTTGCATTTTCTTTCGCATTTACCAGGGGAGTGCTCTGAGGAATTGTTCGGATTAATCCCAGCCGCCACATTTCACGAACGCATCGCGCAGAACTCCCGATACCATCCACACCATCTGGATAATTGGCGGTCCACCACTGTGCGATTTAGAAGATGTTTCTTCCTCGCACAACTCCCTTTGGAATAGTTTACCACCAGCGATTTTTCCGGACCGATACGACTTAGGGACCTTCAAGAAAAGCCTACTCCTTTTAAGGCCGGCAACGCATCTGCAATTCCTCTGGTTACCCTGGTGTTGATTGTCCATGGGCGGCGGTAGTCACTTACATCAGGTGAGCCGCATGCTCGTTTGCCTAAAAAAAAAAAAAAAAAGGCTTCCTTTCGACCAGCCATACCTCCTATGATAACTTGAACCGGACAACCTCGACTGTAGTCATCATCTCATGTACGTGTGACGTGGACCGGACAACTGGCTCGCTACCGTCATCTCATATGACGACAGGGACTCGGAGTGACAGCGTCCTTCGACTAGTCGTCATCTCATATGACAACATGGACCGGTCAAAATTGTCACTCCATGCTAACCAAAGTAAACAAACGAAAGTTATCGATGGCTGCCGGACGCGGCGCCAGTGTGCTCACGCTTCGACATGGCCATCTTGACGTTTCATACGTCCTTGTTGGGGTAGTACCTGGAAAGGAAAGGGTCGCCATAAAAGTGCATTCGCTCGGTCAAACTGACCACAAATAAATGAACTGTAATTTAAAACTCTACAAGCAGTTACAGTTCATCATTTGTATATAACAAAGGTCTCTATCAACATCAAAAGAACAATGTAGTACAAAATTAAATTCACAAAGTAAATCACTCCTGTCGAACAGCACTGAAACAGTAAAGCGCCATAGGCTCCCGAAACTGCGTTCCGTGCCTGATAGACCCAAGATAGCTTCCATAGATTGCAAACAACTTTGGTACAGCGTCTGATAGATCACAAGACAGCTTCCATCCAGCGTCTGATTGATCTCAAGACAACCTTGGTACGGCGCCTGATAGATTACAAGACAGCCGACCTTCAGGCAACCTCCAACCAGCGTCTGATGAATACATGCAACCTGCAACCGGCGTCTGACAGCCCAAGATAACCTCCATCCGGTATCTGATATCTCAAGATAATAGTACGGCATCTGATAGATTAAAAGATAGCGAACCTTCATGGCCTCCATCCGGCGCCTGATGACTATAGACAATCTTCAATTGGCGTCTGATAGCTCAAGATAACCTCCAACCGGTATCCGATAGCTTCCGAAACATAAGGTAGTGCTGTTCGGCAGTTACTAAAACATTTTATCATTTTACTTTGTGAGAGCGTGGTCCTATCCCGGTCGAGCCGACCTATTCGAGCTACAACCACAATTAGTGTTAGATCATCAGTAATTACCAGTCATAATTTGTGTTAGAAATTTAATAAAACTTCAAATTCAATGGGATAGTGATATCATATCCAAAAACAGCGTTTATTTATTTTACAAAATTTATTTTTAGTGTGGAGTTTATGTTAATTAAAAACGATATTGAAATATTAGCAGGCAACCGAATGCTCGCAACCGTATAGCGTAAATCGTTCCATTCTTTTCTTTTTACGTTTTTTCTTAAGCGTGCAGTTTCTTCTCGGCCTGTATGTTTATACAGCAAAAAGTTCAAAAATGAATTTTCAATCGTAAGTGGCAACAAGTAGGTTATGCCTACTGTCGATAGGAATATCGTGTCTTTTTACTACTACAAATCCTCATAGATACTTGTATGTCTTAGCAGGTAATAGGATTCCTTTCTAACAATCAAAACAAACACACCGTAGTTGCCCTGTGAGTAGATTAGGGTCGCTGTATGGAACAACCACCGGCCTTTTACATGGGAAATGCCTAAACGTATTCGCCTCGGAGAGGAGGAAAACTCCTATAGTGTTTTAATTTCGCCGCATATGAGCAGGGCCACGGGAACGCTTTTGCACACCTTAGCACAACTCGTGGCGGCCACTCCTTGGTAAATGATAAAAAAGAAAACATCCACCTAGGTCGTCCTGGGTGTAAGTTCGAGGTCAATATGCAGGCGCGACCACCAGACCTGCCCTACAGATTGAGTCCATCCCGGGGTTGTTCAGAGGAAGGGTTGATTGATATCGTGTCCACCAACCCATTAAATACGACGTTAATTAATACCAACAACATTCCGCAATATTTACATGACCTCTCACAGGTTCAGATAACAAGGAGAGTAGCGTTAGTCAACTTTAAAGATTTCAAAGTGAAAATTAGATCATCCATTATAATAATTTTTACACAACGTAGATTTTTAGCTGGAGTAATGAACATACTTACGGTTCACCAAATGGTAAGTGGCTACTGGCAAGTGTAACAACTATCGCAAATATATCTATGGGGGAGGCCTAGGTGCAGTAGCGGACTTTGATAAGCTTATATAGATAAATAATGTTAATAAGACCATGATGATGAATGATCATGATGATCTTGGGAAGAATATAATAATTTGCATTAGCACAACACCTATAGAATATACAGTTAACATATTATACATATTATGTGGAATGGTAATTCAGAGACCAAGGACTTGCTGTAATTTTCAAAGCAAGTAAAAAACCCGGGCTCCAATCCCCGCCGAAACCAATGAATATATTAATTTTAATTTTAAGTGTTGATTGGACACGTTTTCTACAGTGAAAGAAAAAACGCATCGAAGTAATGTTCATGTCTGAAAAATTATAAAAAAATATTATATAAAGCAAAATTTACGTGGTAGAGCCACGCTGCAGCTATATAATTGTTGTAACACGAATGGATCGGCCCGACCGGGGAAGGGTCACGCTCCAGCGTGAAATACCCGGAACGCTTTTTACTGGAAACTAAACATCTTATTCCTCAGGGGTGACAACACATTTGCGTTTTGATTCTTAATCCAGGAAAGATGTAGATGTCTATGGGTTACAGCATCTACTTACCTTCAGGTGAACTGTGTGCTTGTTTATCACCCTTATAATATAAAAATATATATTAAATGACTGTAGCCCATGGACACCACTGGAATCCAACTGTGGACGAACTGCCGCTTTACAACAGATATAGATAAGAAAGTGGTGCCTACTCAAACATCCTCTTAGTAAGAAAGTAAGTACCAGTAAATTATGTACAGGTGGTACATAAACCAGTATTGGTCATCGATCACGTCATTCAGGGGTTATTATGTTATATGTATTAATTAACATAATAATGCCTTACGTGTTTAAAAATAACGCTTATGCTTAAAATTGTTATGTACAATTTCCGAACTCTATTAATAAATATTGTTTAAATAAATGTTATTGAATATATGGAGTAGAATTGCTGTTGCTATTATTATTATATACGTGGTAGAGCCATGCTGCAGCTATATTAGTAGTATAGTTGTAGTATGAATGGGTCAGCTCGACCGGGGAGACCACGCTCTCACAGAATACCAGCGTAAAATAGCAGCTTAACACTGCTGTGTTTCATTATGGTCAGTGTAGAGAACCGGAGACCCTTTTACTGGAAAGAGCATTCCATCTTAGTCCTCACGGGTGACAACGCATCTGCATTTTGATTCTTTATTGAAGATAGATGTAGATGTCTATGGGTCAGCAACCACTTACCATCAGGTGGACTGTGTGCGTTTGTCACCCTATCCTATAAAAAAAAAAAATCTTTTAATTATGTGCTTACAGCATGAGTTTGATTTTTAAATTAAAAAGAACGTAGTAAAATAAAGTACTGAAGTTAAAAATCGATCAGTTGCATGCTACCATACTATACACAATTAGTGTTCCGTGTTATGTCACCATCCTCGTCTTCCTTTGCTTTTGCATTCATAAAAAATATATTGAACTTCTAGACTTGAAATTCTACACAGCAGTATATATTATAATGGTCTAGATGACATATACAACAGTATATATAAAGGTATCAATGATTATTTAAAAATGTGTTGATTTAAAAAAAAATACAAACACTAGAAACCGGTATATTAATATTATAACGTCATTTTTCATGTTTAATGTACTTAGATAAAAATCTTTCATATTAAAATTGATAATTAAATTTAATAATTGTTAAATTAGTAAATATTTAACTAAGTTTCTTGTCAAAGCTGTGTATTTATAATATTGATGTTTTAGATACCACAGTGAATACGATATTATCCTCATATGAATCTAAGATAATTAAAATATTTTATATCGATATTCTAAAATGATTTATTTTATATATTATATCCGTATAAGATTTAAGGGTTGTATGCAAGTTTGTGCTTTTCATGAAAACACCTTTACTTGAAATTTATGTTAAAGAAATATATTATTATTTTGCCACCATATCGTATTATTGGGTGGTATCTACTGAAAAGTATAAGTTACACTAAGTGAAGAAAAGTTTAACTAATTTATTTTCAATAGCTTCTAGATATAATTACCACGTTTGCAACCACTTTTGATGTTTTATGTTCATATTATTATTTATTGTGGCATTGTGGCTTAAGAACTTCAACCAAAAATAATTCATCAAATCTTATCAAACGTTTAAGTACATAGTACAAATTAATATTATGTAAATATGGTTATAAATTCCTCCACAATATATTTATGTGCTACATAACGCAGTTGTAGAAAAATTGACGACAGCTCAATCCAACAGACATTCGATAACGATAGTATCTCAAGACGCCTAAGCAAATAAAATAACTTGAGATTAATATTACCATCGGATCACTTATTTCAATGTGTCACACAACAATCCATGCGTTAAGCATTTAACCGTACAGTCGCACCACTTTTGCTTATTGAAGCTACTTTAAAATATTATTTAAACGATACAGGGCGAATACTAGTACAGAAGGAGCAATCGGACGGTCAAGCTTCCGTCAAACTCTTAAATGTTTATATTGTGTTTGTAAGATCTTATTTTGTAGAATAAGGGTGACAAACAAACCGACAGTTCACCTGATGGTAAGTCGATGCTATGGCCCATATACATCTGCATTTATCCTCAATTAAGTCAAATTCAGATGCGTTGTCACCGCTGAAGACTAAGATGGAATGTCTCGCTTCCAGTAAAAAAGGTCTCCGGTTTCTACACTCACCATATGAAACACAGCAGCACTATGCGCTGACATTTTACGCTGGTGTTCTGTGACAGCATGGTGCCCAGTCGAGCTTACCCACTTTTTATTTTTCTTTTTAATTCTTGAAGTCGGCTTTTATTTTTAAAGTAAGTTTTATTTTACTCTATAGTAAAGTATTTCAATGTGAATTTTACTGCAATTAATTTAACAATGAAAGAACAACAAAGATAAAAGGAGCAAAGTTCTTATCTAGTTTTTACACTAGAAAACTTAACTAAAAACAACAGTGTAAGCAACTTACGAGACGTTCCTACATTTAATAGCTTTTCCTCTTAAATTTATCTTATTTTCTCACAAAATTTAACCGAGTATGTAGCTATTTTTCCGATGCCTACGATGTTTCTTTAAAATAAATACTGTAGTTGTTCTATAAATATATTTTCTTAGTATTATTTTCAAAATGTTAAATAGACTAATATGGTCCGATGGACTGTATGCTCGTATGTCGCCGTTTTCATAAAAGTTATTAGACATTATTTTTCCACTATATTAAAAATAATAGACAATAAAGAGCAGTGGTAACTCAGGGCAATACAGGTTTGATCGCCATTGGAAACATTGAAATTGTTATTTGCAATTTTAAGTGCTGATTATAAACGTGCTGAGCGGTAAGTGCTGAAGGAAAACATAGCGACAGTAGGTACCTGCAGTATAAATATGCGAGCACATATGATGTCTTCAAACACGCAATGGAGCAGTGCGGAGGACTAATGATCCATAAGCCTTTCAGAAATGAGTGGAGGCCTGTGCCTAGTCGTGGTAGGTATATAATTTATGGATGATAATAACCCTGGGAATGAGGTGATCGTTACTAAGGTATTTCTAATTTGTTTTGTGTTGTTAATTGTAACATATATGATTTAAGCTGTTTTTTTAAAAGTCCCGCTGGGTTTCTTGCTGGTTCTTCCCAGGACAGAGGTTTTTTTCCGAACCAGTGGTAAATTAAACATAAGAGTGACTTTTAATAAGTATTATTTATAATCTATATTGAATAAAAAGTTTCTGTTTCTATATACTATACCCCTTACTTTAGTTAATGTTACGAGCAGATAATTAAAAATATTGTTGAAAAATTTAATAACGCCTATTGAATAAGTATCTGTATCGCAAAGGTGCAGTTGAACTCTTAAACTTTTAACGAGCTGAATTTGAATAAATTTTATTGAGGCAATTAATGTCACGCTGAGTGTCTTTAAAATCCTATTGTTTTCGTTCCGAATTTTTCATAGGAAATCCTCAGGAAACCTTTCGCTGTGGAGGCAACGAAAAGGTTATGCTGGACTGCTACCGTATAAAACCCCACGGTGGTCACCCATTAGCATACGAGGGTCCCGGGATCTCCGTTGAACGCAACCGGGCCTCTCCATCGCTTTTGGTACACTATTAGCACGTCCAGGGGCAGTACTTGCCCCTCAGGATTACTACGATGTCTCGGCACCACTTCCGAGTCATTGTCCTCCTTGGGGTTGCATAACTAGACGTTTGAGGCCCCCCCGCAGGCGTCTGCAACCCCAGAGGCTCCGTTTCTGGTAGGGAGACACCGTTTTCAAGAGGAGAGCCGTGACGAACGCCTTTGCGCTATTCTTTATTATCCATTTAACAATGAAAATAATAAATATATTGCAACTTACTGTTTGATCGCAGCACGTAAAATAATGCCACCCATTTATATCCGTAGTTGTCGTAAGAGGTGGTTATAGGAAATGCCAGAAAGATTTTATATCATATCCTATCACAGTACCATAGGAGACCGGCGACGCGTAGTAGTGTCAAGGTGCCAGACTTCTGATACTGTGATCTTTAACCTGCCTGTCAAGCGTGACGGTTAAGGCATTATCCTCTCTACACAATGGTCCACTGATACGGGACCCAGCAGTGGACTTAAAGAATAAAAAGAGAAGTATAATAATGATGTTCTCTAAACAAAAATGCGGTCACGACGGCCAGCCTCCAACTTTATGCAGGACAGGTTTATAGTATACAAATGCATGCGCAAGCACAGATGCACTATCTAATCCCTCTCTCTCTCATAGTTCGATGGGTCGATAATAATTTAAGTACTGTAAAATTTAATTATGTTTTAACATTGCTAAACACAAAATCTTTAAAAATTTTGCACAAAAAAATGTAAATCTGTAAAGGCTTATGTCTAACAAAATATAGCCGAAGCATGTTTATATACCTATGTTGGTAAATGCATAAGATGTAGATTTTCAATTTTCAAAATTTTAATAAATAAAAAATAATGCCGATATTCTGTGAGAGGCGTGGTTCCTATCACGATACAAAGGAAAATCGTTACGGTAACGTTTTCTAGAGTAAATAAAAATATTGCGACTATAATTTCTATATTACTAATATTACTTTATTATAAAAAAATCTCTAGGGTGTACAACTTTTCTGGTTTTAATCCCGTGAGCCTTACAAGAAAAAGTAACTTCAACTACGAGACAACACTTAAATAAAAGATGGCCTTAGAGACCATCTTCATCGAAATTTTTTGTTTCTCATAAATTAAATTACGATACTCAAGGAAACAAAAACAATGAAATGTTTTTTTTTATGAAATCAACTGAATACTAAGTATTATAATATATTAGTTTTGAGAACAATTTAAACGGTGCGGGGGGACTAGTTGATTTTTTTAAATGCATTTTCACACGCTCGTGACCGACTGATGCTGAAAAAACTATAGAAAAACTCTTCTTTTTCTCTTTTTTGAGGTCCGTAAAAAAATCACATGGGCCTCTCACGTTGTAGGCAGGTTTTGCTTTCCATCACGCTCGGCAGGAGATTAACGATCGCAGTACCGACGTCTCGCATCTTTGACGCTGCTGCCCGATGCTCGCGTTGTATTTAGTAATTAACGTAAACGTGGTGGTTATCTCGATCGTCTCTTACGTAGAGCTACCATCTGATCTGATTAATCCTGTCTTGATCGGTTTAACAGGCCAAAACCAGACCCAAATCAATTTTCAATACAGACTGTGAGTGTCAGTTAGTACGACTTTAAAGATTACTCGTGAAGAATTTTACAATATAATTTATGGAGAAACCACATTTTTGAAAGCTGTTGCTAGCTTGTCCAAAAATACAAGTTGAAATAAATGTTTTATGAATAGAAATAAAACGTAATAACAATTAATTGAGTTGTATTGTCGGACACAGGATAATTTTTTTCAAAAGTCAGGGTTTTTACCATACATATATCGTAAACATGGCAGAGCCATGCCGCAACTATAATATAGAATTGTTTGTTTTGACCGGAGTAGGACCACGTTTTACAGGATACCAGCGTGAAACAGCTTAATAATCTTATGTGAGTGTGGAGGTCAAGAGATGTCTATCTTAGTTCTTAGGGGGTGACAACGCATCTGCATTTTGATGCTTAATCGATTGTAGATTTAGATGTCTATGGGCCACAGCATCCACTTACCATTAGGAGGTAGAGATATTAAAGTGGTAGAGCCACGCTGCAGCTATATTATGGTTTTAGCACGAATGAGTCAGCTAGACGGATGTAGCACCATGCTTAATACTGCTGTGTTTAGAATGGTAAGGTGTAAGAACCGAAGACGATTTTTTGTTAAATGAGGATAAGTGTAGCCACTACTAAGTGTAGTCTGGGCCACAGCATCCATTACTATTAAGTGCACTGTGTGCTCGATTGTCACCATTATCCTATAAAAACCTGTAACCGGTTTAATTTCAGACTATGGTAACACCTACTCTTATTATGAACGAAATGGACTAATGGTATCTCTTATGTCTAAATTTAAGTGTAACTTTTCTATCTTATATTCGCATTGTGAATAAACTCAACCCTTGCTTGCCTGATGGTGCATTCAAAGGTCTATGTCCAGCTTTGGACTCGAAAAACTACTCACAAAAAACTATTTTTTTATAAAATTAAAGACAAGCGAACTTACAATACCTAATCGTAATTGACGCCTGCAACAACAACAAAAGAGGGTTACCAGATGCGTCGTCACCTCGAAGAATGAAAGCTTAAAGTCTCATTCTATATTCTATAGACTACATTAAACAGACGTAATAAGCTGAAAGAAATCCTACCTAACAATGATGTCATATTTTTCAAAAAATATCTATAATACTTGTTATATTTTATGGGAAATACAAAATAGGCAAAAACTTTGTCAAGAGTCTCAGCAAATCTGAATTTAGTTGAGACTGCATATAAATATTCAATATCGTGCATGACAGTTACGTAGCTGAAGGATTACAGCCTTCCTTGTGGGGTTCCATTACCGATTGAAGAATTGTGAAGTGGTTTTGCAATTTGTTTTGTATTGATACTTCGTAGATTATGGACAACAAATTGTACAGTTAACACATAAAATTATTGCAATTTGTCTTTATATTTCAGGCGTGAAGCTTGATTTGAAATTAACTAACGCATTATGGCGATTTACAATGCAATTTTTCATGTACGTACTCTAGAGAAAAGGTGAGATATTTTATAAGATAGTTGTCTCGTTAATTCATTTATTACGCCCCATCTAAGTCCACTGCTGAACATCAGCCTCATCCATCGATTGAGGTATATTATTTGCCATGCCACGCTTTGCAGACAGGTTAGAAGGCGCAATTCACGGCTCCGTGGCGTAGTGGCTTAACAATGAGTTGCAGCTCTAAGGCCGCGGTTTCGAATCCCACACGAAAAATATTGTATGGCCTACAAATAATTGCTCCAGGTCTCGATGTTTGTCCTTGTGAAATTTATATGTAAACAACCCCACGATAAAGGGGTGAGTAACATTTAAAAAAAAAAAATCTTATTTAGTTGTTATCTTCATCTCATATTTCAGTTCTCTCTGTCCTTCTGTGACACTAACGGGGTAAAACAGATTTTGTTCTTACCGATTCGAACCCGGGAGGGACCTCATCAGCAACCGCGTTTACGACCAATAGGCACCGAAAGTTACTCTAACGAAATGGTGAGTCAGATTGAAGACAACCTAACTTAATGGAAAAATTATCACATCACTCAAACTGAAATTTTTAATCGAAAAAAAATATTTTTCTTGTGAAATATACAATTTATTTCAGAATTTTTTCTTTATTTTTGCTGTGGACCAACAGCTTGCCAAATTTTATGATTATAGGTCAATGGAAGGTACGCTTCAAAGGTTTTGATGTAGTACTATGAACATTAAATATGTGTAATAATAAACATGTGTATATATGTGTATTGGCCGTATTTTTTGATTCACGCAGTTTTTCTTTATTATAGTTTTTTATATTGTGTAACCTTTCGTTAGATTAATTTTATACTATTTTTTAACAATTAGTTGTTATAAATAAATAAATTAAATTTAAAAAATTGACACTGAATTAATTTATTTCAACATAAATTCTCCCGTTTCCTAGAAACACTTGACAGACGAACATATGTAAAGACAACATATTTCACAAATAAGTTTCGTTTTTCTGTTTTAAGGTATGGAACTAAAACAATGGACTATTTAATTTTTGTTTTAGCGATAAATAGTAATTTTATTATAGGCTAAAAATAAAAAATATTTGATGTGGATTAATCACCACTTTAACCCATAAGTGCTGTAAAGGCAACTATGGAATATACCAATGCAGATCCCGTTTCCCACGGATGGAATAACGACAGTGACGTCCACGTTAACGAGCCGTCTGGTGCTGTTAAAGCCATTTGTGTTGAAGGCTCCGTGGCGCAGTGGTTTAGCATTGATTTGCAGCTTCCAGCCTCGGGTTTGAATCCTGCACGGAACAAGTATTTTATGGCCTACAAATAATTGTTTCCGGGTCTGAATGTTTGTTCTTGTGCAATTTATGATTATCATATATTATCATTTATACCAAAACAAAGTTTGCCTTAGGTGGTGCGATAAGAAAGTTCTCTTTGTAAAGAACTTGACCATTATCCATGGATTTTTTGGATTATTGAAAATAAAGAATAATAAATATGAAAATCAATTGTTGGTACAGATGAAAAGAATGTACTTTTACAAAAGAGCTTTGAGATATTTTCCATTTATTTATTGAAACTCCGAGCTCATCTAATCCATTTACTTCAGATAAAAGAACAGTCTATTGCACAGCGGCTCCGATCCCAATTACTTTAGACACTTCAGTGTTGATTGAAAATAAATTAACTCTTGATTCCATGCCTATGTTTATCAAAAAGTATACTTTCTTTTAAAAACAAACAACTATTTTTTATAGGGTGTCACCTACAGGTGCCACTGGACATTGTTTAAACAGCTCGTAAATCTTAAAGTTTTCCACTTTCGTTCTGTAGAATAAAACATCCGTATTTATGAAATAAATATTTATTGACATATAAGAAGAGCGTTTTATTACCATGGAACATATACTAGAACTTTAGATGCAAACAATATTGTACTTGGCGCACATTTTTCGTTGATGACAATATCCACATCGCCGCTGTGAACAGAACAACTTCTACATGGTCATCGGCGATACCTGCCACACCTCTGGGCCTCTAATTTGGACTGGAACTCCAGGTATAATCACGGGTTGGATGCTTTTCATATTTTTTGTGGGTAGATAGTAGCAACGTTTCTGCGGATGTCACAGTCCAGTTCTCTTGGTAGCAGCGTCGTAAAAAGCAAACAGGATACCACCACTTTTTCCGCGAGACCCTACCCTCATGTAGTCAACATTTTCGTCAAAATGGTTAATTCCTTCATACACTTGTTGTACAGCCTGATAATAGGCAATCAACTCTAATTTTCGATAGCTTTTTATTTACAACTCTAATATGATCAACTTTTTGACAAGACTCAATCCGTGGCGAGTTGGATGCAATGGTGATGATACTGTTGTCATGCCATTTAACTGCAATAATTTTTAACATTGCTCTTGCAAATACTTTAGTAGTAAGCCAGTAAAAGTTTTACGGTCCCAATTCATTTGGCAATCTGGAGTTCCAGAATAATAGCCAGCTCAGGCCCATATCTGACTGCATCTTGGGGGCCGTCGTCCCCACCTGTAAGTGTATAAACTTACAATCTTTAGTAAACTTACAAAAACTGGTAAACCACAAGTGGTAAAGGGGTTGGTGTACCATATTTTATAGTATCTCCTTTATGTTTTTTATTGTAGAAACCTTGACTTCTTTTTCTTCACTTCTAGTCATTTACACAATTTTCTCAGAATGAAGGTCTACTTTGTAGTTCTAATGAGACCAGTACAAACTAGGAAGCTAAAGAATAACAGAAGCATACAACTAGGAAGATAGAGAATATTTGCCTCGTTTTCGTCCCCACTGTCTTCATCGGATATATACCATCATCAGGAGGAAATAAAATAATATTCTAGGTCCTCCCCGCTTGCAACTCCTTGGCAATCTCATCTAACGTCAACCTGTAAACGTAAACGTGCTCCAAATACCATCCACCACTACAACAATCAAAAGCCAATAGTTGTGAGTAATAAATAATGCCCAGTGTTAACCACAGGTGACACGTCATATTTCACTTATGTAATAAGTATGGTATAAGTTATTTTATTTTAAATTGCATTAATATTATAGCCAATATATTTATTTATCACGTGCAATAAAGAAAAATACTTACGATGTGGACATTTTATCTCAGCCTATATTGCAAAATCACACTTACTCAGAAACTCCAAATACGCGCATGAATGAACTAAGTAAATTTGACAAATGACGTTTAGTTAGATGTGAAATAAAATAATAATAAATTTAATGACTAATTGACTTTGTAGTAATAATGGTAAGACACAAAAAACATATTATCTTATGGTAGAAAAAAATGTTAAACTTCTGTCACCTATAGGTGACACTGGGAATTGAAGAGTTTAAAGTTCTACCAAAAGCCTCTTTCTTCATTATTAGACTGTACAGCACTCACCATATGGGACATATTTTTTATTGTGAAAGAATTTGTAAGTATCTGGAATAAATACTTTTAGAAACTATTCCACTTCTGATGTTAGAAATAATTCTCAAAATTATTTAAATTAAAGAATGTTACTCGTATTTGAATTTACTCTGAAGGTTAATTGTTAAAATAATAAAAGTGTGAGCGGATGTTCAACTTACTCTTTGCTTTACGCAATTAATCATTATCAGGAATAAGACAGCGTACAGCACTACATTCAGTATAGAGCAATACAGTTCGACCAACCCTACTATATACCAGTCACCAGTCACATTGGTGTAACATGAAAGGATATAATTACACGATAACACCAAAATATGCAAAGCAACAGCAACACTACTCATCTCAATGTAACACAGGGCAGCCTCTCAGCACGATCTTCCTTGCTTATACTAGAAGAACTACTACAGAATAGAACCACATCACTGTCTTATTTAGGCAGTATCTCAGTGTAGAGGCAATGTTTTAGCCTAATGGGCTTAATAACGACATGAGACTCGTAGAATTACAGACTGATCCTCTTAATCGACTACGCGATACTTTATACTGCTAAAAAGTGGGAGATTACAGTTCCACACTCAATTCTTCTTGTCCTTTATTATTTTACCACCATTCCTAACAATACAATATTGTTATAGGCTGTTAGTATAGAGGAGGCCACTACATTTTATGGGCATTTGTCTTATGTCATCTACAACTATTTGGTGGGGGTTTCTCTATTACGTTCAACGTTGACTGCCTCGTTGGTCTAGTGATCGTAAACGTGATTGCTGATCGTCAGGTCCCAGTTCCGACCCCGGTCGGGTAAAAATCAGTTATTGGGATTTTCTGTCAGAGATTCTTAGTAGCGGCCCGAAGTATGAAAGTTGGCGCCTGAGCTCTCTTCGGTTGTGTCAGATTACGGAGATGAGGGATGATGAGCAGTGGCTAGTCTCAGTTTAGACTGGCCGCTGTAAATGAAATTCGGTTTGGAGTACATTATTACACGTAGAATACGTTCATTACGATGATAATGTTTTTGATGATGATTTAATATGTTTGCTCGTACGCCACTGTAAAAGTTGCTTGATTGAGCTTCCTTTGTACTGTCTAAAAAGTACAGAAAGGTAATAGATCTTTATTCAGTGCAAGTATAGAATCGAAATGCATGCATAAACGAGCATTTTCAGTTCTTCTGAAGTACTTTAAATACCTTTGATGTAGTCTGGAATTGATACGGAACTCTAGGAAATTATTTATAAGCTTAGTAGCGAATTTGCGAGGTAGAATAAAATGCCTGATAGTATTTATTCTTAATATTACTATGAAACATCAAGATCTTAAAAGAAGATCCTAAATGCTACATTGCGTTATGTTATATACATACCACTATACATTACAGCCCATCAAAAGTCCACTGCTGAAAATAGACCTCCCCGTAGATTGCCTTATATGCAGTATATTTTGCCATAGTTGGCAAGCGAGTTAGCAACCACAGTTTTTTTATTTGAATTCAGCTGTATGAAAGATGAAAGAAAAAAAATATGTTGCCGCCCATCTCCTTGTTCAGATTCCCTCTGTCACCTCAAATAGCACCCATGGGAGATATAGGGGTAGTTATTCTTACATCGCCACTACACCGTTAATGCCAACCGTAATATAGACGGCTAACTAGAACTTTAGATCGACTACGAGTAAACCTAGAGTAGAACGTTGGCGATCAGTTTAGTCTGAAGAAGTGACGTTTATCAAAGTGCTGGTTTATGTTTAACATATTATACCCATATCTTAGCAATGTGATAGGATAATTTATATACATATGATACATCTGTAAAATCATGTCTGCAATTTTAATATTTCCTGAAAAAAAGGTCCAGTGGGCTATATAAAGGGAAATGAAGCCAACTTAGTAGGTTTTAGAATTTACAAATATAACATATTTATAAATAAAGTTTACAAAAGTTTTTAAGTGTTGTGTGATAATTTGAAACTACGCTACGTTGTACCTATTCAAAACATCGACATGACAAAACATGACAAAATATGGTGCTTTTGCATTTAATAAATTAAATGCAAAAGCGTACTCTTTTGCCATATTTATTTTATTAATAAATAAAATAAAAGAAACTACTAACTTTATATGTTTAAATAAAACATTTATAAAACCTCTGAAATTTCTACTTTCACTATTTTGTTATTTCGTTAAATTGTAAATAGTAAAATTGTTAAAACTCACAATATCATGTGATAAATTAAGTAACATTTTTTCAATAATATGTAAATTTTGATATTTTGATTTTTAAAACTCGTCTGTTATTTCAAAGATTCATTATCCTTATAAATAAATTAAGAGGTTTTATACATTAACTACTAATCTATAAATAAATTGATTAAAACTAGTCTGTTATTGCAAAACTTTATTATCCTTATAAATAAATTAAGAGGTATTTATATATTTCCTTACAGTTTTGGCTTCCTTGGTTTAATTTAATAATAGCACCATCTACTTACTGCTAAATAAACTGGTAATAAGTAAGCAGGTAACTGATAAAATTAAATTAAAGAATGATACTGAATACTTATTAGAGCAGCGACTAATTGTAAGTTTTAATTTTTTATCCAGACCAGTGGCCATTATCGGGATGATTTACCGCAATTGCCTAGTGACTAACTAAACTACCGTTATTCTAGACACTGTGTACACAAAATTGTGACTTAGAGAGCTCTTAAGTTGAATTTGTTCAGTGTCTAACTGATTAATAGAAATAATGTGGTCAATAATAGTGCAAAAGCATCTTTTCAGTTTTATAAATTTTAATTAAACAATCAGAGCCGTGTTAGCTCGCCGTTAGATTTTATGGCACCCGAGAAATACGTGGCGACTCCACGAGGACCAATGAAACTAGGCGTTGTAGCTAGGTGCTGCGGTACTTCACCAGGCAGCTTCTTACCTTATATAAAGCGCAAGTCCGGTCGTGCATGATACTGCTGTCACATATATTGGTGCTGCAAATGCCTTTTCGCAGCGTTGGACTTAGTGGAGAGCTTATTTGTAACCTTGATTTGGTTAAAACCAATCTTGTCAGCCTGTAGAATGTATCGTTATTCTATAGAATGCATTTCGAGAATTGCGCAGGAATTACAATGTTTTTATTCCTCCCTCCTTTCACCACCAGACTACAGCGGGTCTTCACCATTTTGTTGGATTTCACGCTGGTATTCTGCAAGAATATGGTCCTTCCCCGGTTGAGCCGACCCATTCGCGCTCCATCCATAATATAAGCTGCAACAAGGCTCTACACTATCTGACAGGGTAGAAAATATTATTATACTGCCACTTGACGGTAATATATTAACCTCTATAATAACCATTTATCATCATCATCATTACAGCACTTCACAAGTCCACTGCTGAACATAGCCCTCCACGGAATGCCACAAAGCACGGTCCCGGCCACCTGCATCCATTGACTTCCTGCATGTTTTACCAGGTCGTCACTCCATCTAGTGGAGGACACCCTACCTTCGCCTGCCGGTACGAGGCTGCCACTCGCGAACATTTCTTCCCATCGGTTGTCGGTTCTTCTTCAGGCTATATGGGGCATTGCCACTTCAGCTTACTAATCCTTTGGGCTATGTGTCGGTTACTCTGGTTCTACTGCGATATCCTCATTTCTAAGTTTATCACGCAGAGAAACCCAAGCATAGCTCTACATGGCTCGCTGAGCGACCTTGAGCTTCCTCATACGGCCAGCAGTGAAGAACCACGTCTCAGTTCCGTATGTCATCACTGGTAAAACACACTGGTTGTACAATTTAGTTTTGAGGTTTGAGGTATGCCTGACGAGAAGATGGGTCGTAATCTCCCGAACGCTGCCCAGCCGAGTTGAATCCGTCGATTGACCTCTCGGTCGAAGTTGGACTTACCTAGTCGGACTATTTGTCCCAGGTAAAACATATTCGTCAACAACTTCGAGCTTAGTATCCAACAACTACCGGCATAGGTGTGACATGGACATTAAACATGATCTTTGTTTTGTCCAGCCATGTTCATGAGAACCTATCCGTTGGGAGACACTATTGAGGTCATTGAACATGGTTAGGTCCTCCAGCGATTCTGCCGCCAGGACTATATCGTCGGCAAATCGAAGGTGGTGATGTACTCGCCATTGATGTTAATACCGTATCCTTTCCAGTCCAGTAGCTTGAAAACGTCTTCCAATGCAGCGGTGAAGAGTTCAGAGGATATTACGTCACCCTGTCTTACCTCTGTACTCGGATAGGCATCGTAGCCCTACTGTACAAATACTTCAACATCCCGATATACCGACAGTCCATTGCACCGCTGAAGGACTGCAGCACCGCTAAATTTCGACGGAATCAAAGGCTTTCTCATAGTCCATACGCCAAGGCAAAGTGGCGGTGCACTCGTCGGTCTTCTGTACAATTTGCCGAAGGGTATGTATGTGGTATATGGTGCTAAAGCCTTTTGGAAACTCCAACTTGTTCGGGAGGCTGGAAGTCGTCGAGTCTGCATGCGAGACGATTCGTAACGACTCTCGAAAACAGCACGTAGACGCGGCTCAGAACAAATCGGTCTGTAGTTCTTCAAGAGAGCATTGTCGTCTTTCTTGAAGAACAAGACCACCGCACACTTCTGCTCCACGCCTCCGGTGTATGCCACCATGGAGGACGGAATTAAAGAGTTTCTGAAGGACTTCAGTGCCGGTTTTCCACCGCTTTCAGAAGCTCCGCTGTAATTCCATCCTCGCCTGGGGCCTTGCCGTTTTAAGGTTGGCTCTCCAGCCATTCTAATCTCGCTCAGACTGACTTCCGGGATATTATCGGAATAGTGTCGGATAAGACTTGCTCTTGGATCGTTACTCACGCTTGCGTGTGGCTGCAACGATGACGTACAGCTGCCCATAGAACCTCTCAATCTCACTCAAAATCTCAGGTGTCCCGAGAACGATGCCCACAATCGGTCTTCAGCTTCGACAGTTGGCTCTTTCTGGCAGACAGATCTCTGGCAAAGACTTTGGAGCCCTGGTTCCACTCGATCGCTTCTTCAATACGAGCTATATTGAAGTTGCGCAAGTCCCGCCGCATGCATTTGGAGATCTGTCTGTTCAGTTGTCTGTATGCTATCAAATCTGCTGAAGGCTGCAGCCATCTCCGTCTAACAACCATGAGATTAAGAGTGTAATCAGAGTTTCTGTGTTCTTCTGCGACAGGTCTTACAGAACTTAGCTCCGACCGCATGGACAGTTTCCACAAGCTTGTCATTCATCGTCCACTTCATTGCAAACTTCTAGGCACTGAAAACGATTTTATAACTCGAGCTGAAAGTTTCGGGACTTTGGATTAAACACGAGGGACGGAACGTTGACTTCATTAGACGTGACCTCTCAACTTAACGTTTAGGTTCAGTGTGCCTCTCACCATTCGGTGATCGCTGCCAGTTTTCACCGCGATCACTGAGACATCACTGAACAGTTGTCGTCTGGTCATCATAATGAAGTCAATCTCATTTTGTCGAATCGTCGGGGCTCGACCAGGTCCACTTTCTATGGGGCCGCTTTTGGAAGAAAGAGTTCATCATAAAGAGTCCTCTTTCTTCCCATAAGTCGGCCAGCTGCTGCTAACTCTTGGGTTCCGTTGCCCTGAATTTCCTACTTTCAGCTCACTCTCTCTTGTGGCTAGTTTGTTGAAGTCTCCCATTAACACCGTATAGTGGGTTTTGGAGAATGCATGGCTCTAGAGATATCCTCACATTTCCTCCACTCCTCATCGAGGGTGCGCCGAGGTTGGTGCGTAAACCTGTATGACCTTCAGCGAATACCGTTTGATGATTCTGAGTATAAGGTGCAACCCTCGTCGACACACTCCCGATCTTTACAACGTTGTTAACGAGAGACTTGTGGACGATAAATCCGACACCTCCTTGGGACAGATGGTCGCCCTCCCGGTGATAGAATAAGTTGCCGGATTCGAGGATTACCGTGTCCTCCCTCTCTTCGGACCTCGGATAGTCCTATTATATTCCAGCGTAACTTATCTATCTCTTCTTCCAGCTCCAGGATCTTCTCGTCAGTCCTCAGGGTGCGTGCGTATATGTTGCCAGGTGGGGTCGTCGTAGGTGGCAGCCGACCCTCCACCGGAGATTCTTAGCACCCCCTGCCCCGCCGTTACCATGGTCGCCACCGTAGCCAGGAATAGCGGAGCCGCCCGGGGACTGGGGGCCGTTTGTTGTGTCGTCGCTCATGGGGGTATATTGCCATAGTTGCCACGCTTGGCAGGTTGGCAACCGCAGTTTTTATTGTTTTTGGCTTTTTATCAGAAGATGCTGCTGCCCATCTTTTGTATCAGTTTCCTTTGTCGCCTCTAGCGACACCCACGGAAAGATATGGGGTAGTGGGTATTCTTACCCGCCACTACACGGGAATTAAATCATTATTATTAACAAAAACAAGAAGATAAGCATTCGTCATTATCTTTCATTCAGTATTTTAAAGTGATTTTATTTGTAATGTTTGTATTGCTTTCTTGGTTGGTTGATGTTGGTTGTGTGTTGTGTAGAAAATAAACTTTTTAAAAAACTGCGATTAATTAAAAAAAATTATAGTTTCTATACCAGCTAGACGCTGAGAGTGGAAGGGATTTATAAGTTTTCTATAAATTTCACCAATCATTTTATTGATTAAGTAAAATTCATCAACCAAACTTCTAAACATAGTGGGGGAGATACGAGAAGTGTAAAAATTATTAGGGTCCTGACAACATCCATCATTTTTATTGACGGGTCTGGATTTATATTTATTGCACGAAAACTTTGTCACCGGAGTTTTCAAATCAATATTTCATTGAAATATCTCTCGAGATGCAGTTTTCAAACCGTGTTTACTTACATATTACCCTTACAGTATTTGTTTCATAAACTCCTGAAAATAACCTGAAATTCAGAGTTGTAAATAGAGCAAAGTAAAAGTTACTACCCGGGTTGGATCCCCGCGGGCACCGATAACATTGTTAATTGCAATTTTAAGTGCTGATTTACCTCGTGCTCGGCGGTGAAGGAAAACATCGTAAGGAAACTTGAATGTGAGAAACAAGAAAAAAAATAAAACCCTCTCTCAGAAATGTGAGGAGGCCTGTACCCAGCAGTGGGACGTATATAGGCTGTAACTTTTTATCTTTTCAAACCTACTTAAGATTTATTTTAAAACTAGCTCCCCGGCTGATGTTATTCTGCCCTTTCCAGTAGGTGGTGCAAGAGTTTCACTCTGAATCAACTCCAGACTTTTTATATAACATTGTAAATGTAAAAATTATGTGCCTCGACTACAGCGCCACCTATCGGGTTATGATTTTTAATTAAATTTTGCCACTAAGCCAACATAATGCGAAAATGAGTCATTTTAGTCCATAATATAACATAATTGGTTCCTAGAATAGCTATGAAATATCGTATCGAAACATATACTAATATATTATTATGGGTCAAGTCGTTTGAAGTTATACGATTAATCTACATTTGGTTGTAAATTTCACAGACGCAGCATGGGTTTGATCCCCGCCACCAATGAATTTGTTAGTTGCAATTTTAAGTACTGATTTACTTTGTGCACTGCCGAGAGAAAACATCGTGAGAAACATAAAATAAATTAAAAAAAATATTTCGAACACATGTAAAGTTCATAAAAGCACATTGGGGCTGTGCGGCGAATATTTCCTTGCCCATAAATGTAAAGGAGCCAGACAGCGTCATACTATTATTCCATCAAAAGGGTTTGTTTACAATTAAAAGTGTAAAAATATGTGTCTCACCGTAAGTGTAAGAATATCCACTACCCCATATCATTTCCTTGGGTGTCGTAAGATTCCAAAAGAAAATAAAACATTAGGCTGCCAAGCCTGCCAATCATAACTATGTTAAATATTCCATCCTATGAGGCAATCTATGAGAGTGGCCTGGGTTCAGCAGTGGACTTTCATATGCTATAATGATGTGGTGAAAAGTATAAAAGCTGAATTCTTTTCTTTTAAAACTGAGTGACAAGTGAATTTATAGTCCGTCTGTTGATTAGTGGCTACTGCAGCCTATGTACATCTGTAATCAACTACAAACAAAGAAGATTACAGATGCGTTGTCACCTCTGCAGTCTCTTCCCAGACATAAGGTCTTTCTCCAGCAAAGTCAAGCACAAATTAGTGTTCTGGTTGGTTCATGCTTCACTTACACTCATACACATGTATATGCCATGCCCGCTCACTTGCACACAAGTTTAGCACTTTGAACTGAATCAGTGTCCCTAAACTCTATGAACGTTGTCATTCAATGTTCTTGATTCCTGCGATACAGCCTCAGCGCTTAGTGCAGAAAACGTTATATTGTTTAAAAATGGAATATATATTTGGTTAAATAAATATATTTCTATGTCTATTCTATTTCTATAGCCCAGTCTATGGTTACAAGTGTTTATGAGCGGTAGCCAGACAGACGTGAACCGTTTAGGTTGTTTATCTTATATATAAAAACATAATAATAATTTATTGTATATCATAAGAGTATAAATAAAAAACAGCAAACTTTCAGGGGTATTCTATGCATTCAGTATAAAAATAAAGAAAGTCTTTATCTCTAATTGGCTGTCTTATGTGACGACAAAATATACAAATGTTTTATTTTCTTGGTCCATTGTTGTTTTATTTTAGAAAATAAATATCAACTACCGATAAAATGGCGTACGTATAAAACTGAGCGAAAACTGGAGTAAGTGTCCTGTTTACTGAGTATGATTCTAGAAAAGCACAATGGGAAAAAATACATTATTGTTTTAGTTTTAGATTATTATAATGATACGTGACTAGCTAAAATTGGCGTACTCGTACGTTTTTATTATTTATAGTTTTTATAAAAGAAGGGGAATGAAATTCATATATTATTAAAAAAGCATTGTGCCTCAGATATCGTTATTATCATCATTACAGCCTATTAAAGTCCACTACTGAACAAAGGCGTCCCCAATTGATCGCCTCACCGGGGATATTACCACAGTTGCCATGCTTGGCAGGCGGGTTAACATGACAGTTTTAATTATTTTGATTTGGTGTCCGAAGATGCCGCTGCCCATCACCTGGGATGATATGGGGTAGTGGAATCTCTTACCTGCCACCACACAGCGTTGCCTTGCCTTAGGTATGCAGAAATAATCATATGTGGATGTTGCCGTTGAGGCAGGTAAAATAAAGTGCACACGTACTATTTATTTATTTATTTGTTTATTTAAAACTTTATTGTACTAACCATAAAGGTAACAAGGGCGGACTTAATGCCAGTTAACATTCTCTCTGAGTCAACCATGGCGTGGTGAAGAATTGGTGGAAGGTGACTTAAATATCTAAATATAATAAATATAAATAGATATAACACATATTAAGATAAAGGCTTGTAAATTACACAAATACATATGAATACAAACAAATACAAAATAATCCATAAATAAAATTATCCTCAATAAGTATACATAAATATATGTATATACATAAATATATAATATATCTGAATAAAGGTAGCAAGTAGTACTAATTGTCGTTATTAAAGACGACGTAGATTTGAAAGATGTTCCCGAACCAATCTTTTGAAGGCTATCTTATTTGGTGCTTTTCAGATGTCTTCAGGTAAGGAGTTCCAGAGTAGTGTAGCCTGAACGGTAAAAGGTGCCGATAAAGCCAGTGAAGTGGATTGAAATCTTTAGATTAGTTGAAGAGTGGAGTACCATGTGCTCGTAGGAGGAAAGGTATTGAAATTTGTTTTTAAGGTGGGAAGGGGAGGACAAATCATTTAAAATGGAGTAGAGAACAGACAGTATTCTGTAAGTGCGCCTTTTTCGGATAGTTAGCCTATTTAGTAGGTGGTAGGCCTGCTTTTCTAACTAGGGGTCCGTCTGGGTAGGTACCAATCTCTTACATATTCTGCTGCCAAATAACAGTACTAGCATTGCTGTGTTTCGATCTGAAGGGCAAGGAAGTCCAGTATAATCACAGGCTATGATTCCATCTTAGTCCTCAGATGTAACAACCCATCTGTATCCTTCTTTGTTTGAAGGTGGCCGCAGGTGTCCATGGACTGCAATAGCCACTCACCATCAGGTGAATTTTACTGTAAGTTCGTTTATCACTTCAGTTTTATAAAAAAAGAACATACACACATAATTTTTCCCTATAAAACACTTTAACCAATTAAGTGGTTGAATTTCTTCTAGACACGATACTAAATCTAAGAAATACTCGTTATATTTTTAAAAGTGAATTAAAGGTATATTTCACTAAGTGAACGATGCTGCAAAAACATCTTTAAACTGTAACTAAGTTCCTTTTTACAAAATCCTTTGATTCCGCTTAAGATACTAAAATTTTCTTGTGTAATAACAAAGAGCTATAGCCTAAAAGTATTTCTTTTTACATTGCTCTTTTTAACAATTTTACTGCGATATTTCTTAAGACTGTTTCATAAAATATTTCCTTTAAGATCTACTAATCTTATTTCATTTAAGATTTTATTAGACCCATGTAGCTTAGAGAGATAAGCGCCTTCAAATAATTCAGAAATAAGCGAAATTGTAAATTTTGCAAATTTAAGCGATGTAGGAAAACATCGTGAATAAACCTGCATTATAAAAAACAAAACATTGGCAGTGGCGTAGCATGGGTTGTTGCCCAGACCGCTAAAACCAACAAAGTTGTCTCAATGCGAAGTGGTGGTTGAGATCAATAACTGACCTCAAAAAAAACTTGACGCGCGCGCGGTTGCGTGTGTAGGTGTGCGTGCATGTGTGTGTGTCAGTTTTGTACTACTCGTGAAATCCACCATTTATTTTTTAAAGCTCATTGGATGGAAAAATATTTATAATATTTTACCTACATAACGTACGCACATTTATGGCACAGTACCTTTCGAATGATCTAAGTTTCATTCCTCTAATTTTCTAATAATACCAATAAAAATGCTTTAATTTTAGATAAAGAACTTAATAAAACTCGCCATTATGAAAACATGCCTGTTATATTGGGTAACTATTCCAACTGTTGTATCCTGTTAGCTTAGCGACTTACGAGTACAAAAAATCCAGACAAATTTCTTTCCGCTTTCGTATTTTTTTATTTGGGAAGTTATTTACGTCTGTGATCGGCTATCAATCTTTGTAGATTCATAGAACGGCATAAATAATGCCCATTTGCAGGCAATAAATACCGTAGTTGGTACTTTCAAACTTTTTAGCGTAGTTTTCTTGAATTAATAGACAACAGTTATAATGTAAAAGACATTATAACTGTAGTCCATAATTGTTGAGTGCTTAATTTATATAATAGTGTATTGGTATGTGCTGTTAATTATCACGTGCTCGGTGGTGAAGAAACTACCGTGACAAAACTGTATCTCGGAAAAGTAATGGAAACATGTTTGAGGACATATGAAATCTACCAACGCAATGGGGCAGTGCGACTGATAATTGCTCTCAGAAATGAAATAGGGGCCTGAATCCGACAATGGAGCGTATATAGATTGTAACTTAAACTTAGAAATAGTACAATGTGTGGTGCAACCCTAATGTGTTTCGTTGGTTTTTATAGAATAGGGTGATAAACGAGCACACAATCCACCTGATGGTAAGTGGATGCTGTGGCTCATAGACATCTATATTTATCTTTAGATCAAACACCTCGAACACTAAGATGGAATGCCTCATTCCCAGTAAAAGGGTCTCGGTTCTCTCTCGCCATACAAAAACACAGAAGCAGTATTCAGCTGTTTCATGCTAGTATTCTGTGAGCATGGTCCTGGTCCAGAGCCAATCTATTCGCTTCAACTATGTATAGCCAGCATAGCTGCAGCGTGACTCTACCACGTAAAAGGATGACTATAGCAAAAGGCCATGAGGCCTTGATGCATCTTCTGTTTCAGTTTCCTTTGTCGCCTCTTACGACACCCACGGACGATATAGGATAGTGGATATTCTTACACCGCAACTACATGGATTAATTTCTACAACATCTTAAATCCTTATTTTAAACACATAAGTTCTTTAGCACTGTTAAGTAATTCCAGAATATGTTAAAAGGCAATTAATCATTCAAGTTCTCAAAGTTATAAACCACTCGGTCAAAGTTGTAGCAACTTACACGAAAGATTCGAATTTGCAAGTCATGTCAACCTTTGAAGCTCAAGAACTTTGAGATATGAATACAGGATGTAGATAGAATAAAGTGACAATTATATTAATAATAGTGAATGAAATATGTTCAATGTTATAATAATGAGGCATCCACGACTTTACTGTCACCAGGGTGGCGGAAAGTAATCGTAGTAGGGTAAGGTAAATATCTCCTTCTGAAATATGATTAGTTATATTTTAGACTAGCTGTGCCCATGACTTCGCCCGCCTGGAATTATTTTGCGCGGAACCCTAAAATAAAGTAGCCTTAGTTGCTTCTTATAAAATCAGCTATCTGCCAGTGAAAGTCTCATCCAAATCGTCTTTTTATAGAATAAGGGTGACAAACGAGCACACAGTCCACATGATGGTAAGTGGTTGCTGTGGCCCATAGACCTCTACATCTATCTTTTTTTAATTTAAATGCAGATGCGTTGTGAGCCGTGAGGACTAAGATAGAATGCCTCTTTTTAGTAAAAGGGTCTGGTTCTCGCTCTTCACACGAAACACAGCAGCATTAAGCTGCTGTTTTGCTATTCTGTGAGAGCGTGGTCCTTCCCAGTCGAGCCGACCATTCGTGCTACAACTATACCTATTAGCTGCAGCATGGCTCTACACCACGTAAACAGGTTTTTGCGTGATGCGTGTTCAGGGAGACGTCGTGTTTTTTCGACTTACTTAACAATTATTGTTATATTTTGGCCAATTTACATAATATCTTTATTAATTATAGCTTATGTGTTATTCTGATGTATTAGCTATATAATTGTAAAGTTTCATTAAAATCCATTTAGTAGTATTTGCGTGAAAGAATAACAAACATCCATACATCCTCACAAACTTTCACGTTTATAATATTAGTAGGATTAGTTAGAATAGAATGGATGAATTCTCTTTTAGTTTAATATGTCTACAGGCACAGCATCTATCACTGTATGGGTATTGCCACGCTGCGGTATTATTACTGCATCAAGAATGTATCGGCTCGACGAGGTGAACCACGTTTGTATAGAACACTAGATTTAAATAGCAGCATAGTGCAGCTGTGTGTCGAAACGTGACTGACGAGAACTGGACCCATTTCCTTAGTAGCGAGACATTCGATCTTAGTCCTCAGGGATGACAACACAACTGCATTTCTTATTTATAATAATTTTAATTAAAAATTAAACAGATTCAGATGTACATATATGGGCTACAACATTCACTTACCAACAGGTGAACTGTGTGCTTCTTTGTTACCCTTATTCTATACTGGCGACCGCCCTGTCTTCGCCTGGGTAGGATGTATTAATGTGGCGTTATTTAGATTTAAGATAATTAAAGACTGTTATTATAAGGAAGGTTATTCATGTCTCAATGCCATGCAAATAACTACTTCAGCACAATGTAAAGCAGTTATTTTGATATTAAAGAAAGACACATCAATTTTATTTATATGCATAGATATAGATGAATAGATATAATATATAAGAGTCTCTGGACAATAGTATTCATTTACTATCACATGAAGATGAACTGTGTGCTAATTTGTCTTACTTGTCTAAAAAAATTTGGTCGTCTTAGTATTTTCTATAGTCAACTCGTAAGACACTCACAAAACAAGATAAGATAGCCTTCTTAGGACCCTCATACGCCTTCACACGAGTAAATGTCCATTATCTATACGATCAATGACACATTGCTGTCGCTGTCGCAACCTATTTCTAAGTAATATATTACTCGTAAATTCTTAGTCCGTAATAATTCATTGCCTACAGATGTTACAGGGGCTTTATATTGACGTGTACTAAAGTGTCGTAACTTTGTAGTTTACCCGTATTTGTAAATGTAACCTAGGAACTCTTATTTATAAATAAACATAAGGTTGTTAGTTGGGCAAACGAGCTTCACTCTGTGTTAGGAAAAATATAATATCCTTAGACATAGACAAGTTGCGCTGGAATATTATAGGATTATCCGAGGTCCAAAGGGGGAGGACACGTAATTCGAGGATTACCGTGTCCTCCCCTCTCTAACAACTTTCTATCACCGGGAGGCGATCATCTGTCCCAAGGAGGTGTCGGATTTATCGTCCACAAGTCTCTCGTTAACAACGTTGTAAAGATTGGTGTGTGACCAGGTTGCGTACCTTATACTCAGAATCACCAAACATTCGGTGAAGTTCATACAGGTTTACACCAACCTCAGGACATCCCGATGAGGAGGTGGAGGAAATGTGAGGATATTTCTAAGTCATGCATTCCTCAAAACCCACTATACAGGTGTTAATGGGAGACTTCAACGCAAAACTAGGCACAAGAGAGAACGGTGAGCTGAAAGTAGGGAAATTTGGAATAGGGCAACGGAACCAAAGGGGCCAGCAGCTGGCCGACTTCATGAAGAAAAAGGGACTCTATATGATAAATCTTTAGATTATTCTTTCTTTCAGAAGCGGCCCCACAGGAAGTGGACCTGGTCGAGCCCCGACGGTTCGATAAAAAATGAGATTGACTTCATTATGACGACTAGACGGCAACTGTTCATTGATCATGAGGGTAAAAACTGGTAGCGATCACCGAATGGTTAGAGGCACATGAACCCTAAACGTTAAGTTGGGTGGTCTCGTCTAATGAAGTCAATGCTCCGTCCCCTCGTGCTCTAATCCAAAGTTCCGAAACCTTTCAGCTCGAGTTACAAAACCGTTTTCAGTGCCTAGAAGATTGCAATGCAGTGGATGATATAAATGAAAAGCTCGTGGAAACTATACATGAGGTCGGAGCTAAGTTTTGCAAGACCCGCCGCAGAAGAACACAAAAACTCTCCGATCACACTTTTAATCTCATGGCTGTTAGACGGTAAATAAAGCTGCAGTCTTCAGTAGATTTGATAACATACAGCAACTAAACAGACAGATCTCCAAATGCATGCGGCGGGACTTGCAACAAATACTGCTCGTATTGAAGAAGCGATCGAGTGGAACCAGGGCTCCAAGTATTTGCCAGAGAACAGAACTCTGGCAAATACTTTCAGAGAAAATACGTCGAAATTTAGGCGGTGCTACAGTCCCTTCAGCGGTGCCAAGTGGACTGTCGGTATATCGAGGTGCTGAAGTGTTTGTACAGTAGGGCTACGATGGCTAACCGACAGAACCAGAGTACGAAACCTATCCAGCTGCAGAGGTGTAAAACAGGGTGACGTAATATCCCGAAACTCTTCACCGCTGCATTGGAAGACGTTTTCAAGCTACTGGACTGGAAAAGATACGGTATTAACTTCAATGGAGTACATCACTCGTTCGATTTGCCGACGATATAGTCCTTATGGCAGAATCGCTGGAGGACCTAAGCACTATGCTCAATGACCTCAATAGTGTCTCCCAACGGATAAGTCTTAAGATGAACATGGACATAACAAAATCATGTTTAACGTCCATGTCACACCGTCGTTAGTTGTTGGGCAGCTTAGCTCAAAGTTGTTGACCAATATGTTTACCTGGGACAAATAGTCCGGTAAGTCCAACTTCGACTGAGAGGTCAATCGACGGATTCAACTCGGCTAGGCAGCGTTCGGGAGATTACGATACATCTTCTCGTCAGACTTACATCAAAACCTCAAAACTAGATTGTACAACCAGTGCGTGTTGCCAGTGATGACCTATGGATCTGAGACGTGGTCCTACACTGCTGGCCGTATGAGAAGCTCAAGTCGCTCAGCGAGCTATGGAGAGGGCTATGCTCAGGTTTCTCTGTCCTCGTTTTAGTCTGATAGACTTAAAAACGAGGATATCCTGCAGTTGAACCAGAGTTACCGACATAGCCCAAGAATTAGAATGCTGAAATGGCAATGGGCCGGCCATATAGCTCGAAGAAGCGACAATCGATGGGGAAGAAAGGTTCTCAGTGGCAGCCTCGTGCCGGCAAGAAGTGTAGGGCGTCCCCACTAGATGCAGTGACGACCTGGTAAGACATGCAGGAAGTCAATGGATGCAGGCGGCTCAGGACCGTGCTTTGTGGCATTCCTTGGGGAGCCTATGTTCAGCAGTGGACTTGTGGAGGCTATAATAATGATGATGATGAAATAAAATAAATAAATTCATAGGTGTAACATCTGTTTTAGACATAAACCTAAACCTGCTTACATGCTTGTCTACTTCGCCTGCTTTGACCTTAGAGCAGTGAAATGCATTATTAACCCACATAGGTGGTGGAGTTTCAGGCCCACTTTAAATTGCATTGACGCGTAAGCGTGGTATACCCAGACAGAAAGATTATTTATGTTTATTTGTATGCCTTGTTACTAAGGCAGTGCAATTAAATTAGTGTCGGATCTAAGTTCGGAAATTTTTGACGCCTATAAAGTTTTATATCTCGAAGAGGTCCGTGTAAATTGTATACAGCGGTAACGGTACTAATTTTGTCGCGTCGTGTTCATAATTACATAGATTACATTGCATTTTTGCAATCTGAAGAGTATTCTAAGGCATTCAATCAGGTGCTCACTGATAATCGCATTGTTGGAAACTCAACCTTCAGCGCTCACATCTCTGTGGGGATTGAGTCAATATTAAGGTTGTAAAAATCATTTGTTTCGCGTAATAGGCAAGCAATCTCCTCGTGAGGAAATATTACTACATCATCATTTCGATTCAGTGTATGTTAAATCTCTCCCTTTATGTATTAAGTAGTTCCTCTGCCGCGCAGGTCTCTAGGTATTGTTACCAATTATATCCTGGTAGAGATGCTGTGGCACTCATTGCGTAGAGTTCTACTCTAAAAGCTCTCTTGTCAAACTGTGTTCTTTATCAACACAATAATTAGACACACTATAAATATTATAAGTTAATTTTGCATTATTGTTTATTTTAGTTTCTGGGTCATAATATCGCTTGTTTTGCTACTATATAAAGTATTTATCTGCTATATATAAATAAAAATCAAATAGCAAAATATATATTATATTTTCTTTGCTGTTGAAGATACCTCAAGGCCGAGGGATGTTCGCGCCATTTTGCACTACCTAACGCTTATGAGATTCGTTAATTGTTATACAATGAGAGTAATGCAAAGCCCATTTCCGGGTTTCTATCTACCGCCTTTTATGCCTAGCATTTGCACTCTGTGTTAAACGAGGTTCTCAAGCTCATGAGTCCTGAAAATAACCGCACCGCATTTATCTGCGTGATCACTCTCGTCTTTGTTGTGGTTTAGATATTGAACTATACAGGAATGCATTAAGTGTATAAATATTTTACATAACGCTATATTTTACGATAATCTGTGACATATGTAGAAGACAGCCGACATTTAAACCATCGTGGCCAGTTCTTCTAGACACGAGCAGATCATCCTTCGTGTGGCCCGAATTTAGTATTGGGAAATATTATATTCATTTTCTGTCAACCAGATAATTAATTTCCAGACGCTAGATGGTATAAATGCGACTAATTTGATATGAACATTAGAATAAAACTTGAATTTTGTCGCGTTTAATTTAAGTTATTTATCTTGTTTTTAATTGTGATATGAACATTCCTTTACTCTAGTTGTGCGTCAGAGCTCATACACATTTTATATATAGTTAAAGTTACAGCCACTGAACCACTGCTGCAGCACAGACCTCTCTCAATTTCTGAGAGGGTTATGTAACAATTAGTTCACCGCACTGTTTGAGTGCGTGTTGCCGGACTTCATCATCGAAATAGTTTTATTCCTCAGACATACGGGTTTCCTCGCGATGATTTTTGCAACGTCAATACGTGGTAAAAAGGACCTTAAAATTGAGTAACTATTTCAAAGCTGCCAGAAAAAAATCGAGGTTTGCTAGTGTTGAATCCAGATTATCTGTGTGGAGTGGAAATCCGAGCAAGGATCTTCTGTCTCAGTGAAAGGTTTGACAAAGGCACGACAAACCGTTTTTGGCAAAGCTCGGTTGAATTTTGATATGAGAGCATGCTGGACTCAGGATGGCATAATAGTGGATAAAGCTGCTGATGGGACCAGGTACAAGATAACCACAATGGATGAGCTGAATTCTTTTACACTGATATATCCTAAGGCAGCAACAGTATCTTCAGGTGGAGGTAAAAGCATCACCAATGTAATGAGGGGTATCGGGCTTGAATTCGTCTCGGAAATAATAGCTGCTGATCAAAATTCAAAGTTTTAATTTTGATGATAAGATAAGTTTTCCTCATAAGTCAATAATATCTGTATTTTTTTAATAATAATATGTTCTTATTTTTGAGTACCTATATTTTAGTTAAAGGCTGTATTTTTATTTTACATATTTTTAATCTGGTGTGTCCTTCTCACTTTCTGCTTATTGTTGTTTCTATATTTTACCTTGTGGTTTTATGAGCTCAACTTGATTATACATATGGTGTATTAAACTATATCTGATATTAAGTTAACAAATCTACAATTACTGTCAAACTCAATTAACATTGTTTTATTTTTGTTTTGTTTTTTTATGTATTATAATTGACCTATTATTATATTATAAAACTAAACTATTTGCTAAGATATAACTTGAACAATGTTTGTCATTATTATTAGTATTAACTTTTTGAGGTAGTAATATGTGGTATCCAACTAAAGTAACAAATTTTATTGTCAAACTCATTAAGATACTTATCATAGATTAGTTGTTAAGTTTGTCAATTTGACATGATAATTGCGCTCAGAAATTTTCTTTGTAATTTGCATAATCTATTATTTTAATTTTGGGTATTAATTGGTATTTGAGTTTTTCATATATTTATTTTATTCTATGTCTATTTGTATAGTGAACATTCCAGCAATGTGTGTGTGCCAGCTGGCCGGGTGGTGAAATAGCAGTGTTGCATTTTTTTCAGTCCGACATATTTTATATATAGTTTATTAATTATTGCAAATATTTTATATTACCTATTTATTATATTATTTTTATATATTGGCTTCTGAATGAAGATTCTCTTTCTGCCAATGAATCTGTCACATCGTCTATAACAGTTTTTGTTCTGCAACTGATACGCTTGGCGCGTTTATCAGGCGCACTCTTCGTTGAACGTGTGTCATGTCAATACACAAAGCGTACCCAGTCACTTAAATTGACTTTCTCGAATGCTAACGTTCATGCCGTTTTGATTTCTGAGAGTTGGTTCAAACCTCATCTTCTTTATCCTCTCTGGCTTTACTCTGATACGCAATGATCGTGTGGACAGAAGAGGGGTGGTATGCTATAGTCTCGCTGTGACTTTTCTTACAAAATCCTAGCCTCCTCCTCACCTCTATTCCGACCCTGCAGAGTTTTTTTTCTCAAGGTATTTGTGAAGGGAATAAAACTGGTTCTAGGTGTTGTATATTGTCCCCTTCTGTTGATTAATTCTCCAGTCTCGAAACGACTCTGGAATCTTTAGGGTCGGAATACACGCATCACATCATCATGGGCGACTTCAATACTGACTTCTTCCCACCTCTCCCCTTTCTTGTAAACTCCTTCATATTGTCGAGGTCAGTTGGTCTCGCATCCTTCCGTTACAAGCCCTCATACAACATTGATGGAATGTGCATAGCTCCATCAATGTTGTGATGAATAATCCTCCATAGTCAACACCTTGTTTCTGGCTTCTCATCATGACCTCATTTTCCTTTCTTATGTCCTAAAACCTCCTAAATTGCTGCCTAAAATCCTGCATACGATGTTTTGGTCGTATGGTTTTGGAAGAGTTGTGTTTAGATGCGTCCAAATTAAAATGGGACAGAGTGGTAGGCGCCCCACTGTGGACGAAAAAGTCGCTGCGTTTAATGACACTGTTCTCAAGTTTTATGATGTACATGCTCCAGTCAAGAGGGTGAAAGTCAAGCGACCACCTGCTCCATGGATGATGAGAGGTATTCGCATAGCCAAGAGGCGTAGGGACCGAGCTTTTCAACGTTTTAGAAAGAGCGGGTGATGAGAGATGAAACCTCTATAAAGCTGCAAAAATCGGTGTAATCAGATGATACGCAACGCTTCACGCCGATATCTTGATAACATAATTTCCTCTTCCTCTGCTGATATTGGAAATTCCTTGGGACTCTCGGAATCAGCCTCAGCCTCGTTTTGAGTTTCAGGACACTTGACGGATGATATTAACAGTTATTTTGTTTCATACTTCTTTGGATCACCAAACCAAGTGTCATACTGTTAATTATTTATATGGCACCTTGCTTAAATATCGATCCTTTCCATTTTCTCCAGTTACTTCGGATGAAATTAAAAATAATCCTTTCCATTAGAATAGAATGAATAATTTTTATTCAATATAGATTACATGCGTAATTCTTGTTGAAGTCATTTTTACTTTACCACTGGTTCGAAAAAAAACTCTGTCCTGGGAAGACCAGCAAGAAACACAGCAGGACATTTTTAAAAGTAAATTTTACATTAATGGTTGTACAAACTATTTAAGTACAAAATTTATTTTAGAAACTTCTTAGCGACCAAGTCCACAAGTCTCGTTAACAACGTTGTAAAGATCAGGAGTGTGTCGACGAGGGTTGCGTACCTTAAACTCAGAATCACCAAAAGGTATTCGCTGAAGGGTCATACAGGTTTACGCACCAACCTCGGCACACCCCGATAGGGAGGTGGAGGAAATGTATGAGGATATCTCTGAGCCATGCATTCCTCCAAACCCACTTTACGGTGTTAATGGGAGACTTCAACACTAGGCACAGAAGGCAGTGGCAGCTGAAAGTAGGAAAAATTCGGAATAGGCAGCAGGAACCTAGGGGCCAGCAGCCGGCACTATGGAGAAGAGGGACTCTTATGATGAACTCTTTCTTCCAAAAGCGGCCCCACAGAAAGTGGACCTGGTCGAGCCCCGACGGTTCGACAAAAAATGAGATTGACTTCATTATGACGACCAGACGACAACTGTTCAGTGATGTCTCAGTGATCGTGAGGGTGAAAACTGGCAGCGATCACCGAATGGTGAGAGGCACACTGAACCTAAACGTTAAGTTGGAGAGGTCACGTCTAATGAAGTCAACGCTCCGAACCCTCGTGCTCTGATCCAAAGCCCCGAAAACTTCAGCTCGAGTTACAAAATCGTTTTCAGTGCCTAGAAGATTGCAATGAAATGGACGATATAAATGACAAGCTTGTGGAAACTGTCTAGAGCGGAGAGCGGAGCAGAAAGCGGAGCTAAGTTCTGTAAGACCCGTCGCAGAAGAACACAAAAACTCTCCGATCACACTCTTAATCTCATGGTTGTTAGACGGAAGATGAAGCTGCAGTCTTCAGCAGATTTGACAGCATACAGGCAACAATGAACAGATTCCAAATGCATGCGGGACTTGCGCCAGCTTCAATACAGCTCGTATTGAAGAAGCGATCGAGCAGAACCAGGGCTCAAAGTCTTTGCCAGAGATCTGTCTGCCAGAAAGAGCCAACTGTCAAAGCTGAAGACCGATGTGGCAGCATCGTTTCCGGACACCTGAGATTTTGAGTAAGATTGAGAGGTTCTATGGACAGCTGTACACGTCATCGTTGGAGCCACGCGCAAGTGTGAGTAACGATCCAAGAGCAGTCTTATGACTCTATTCCGATGATATCCCGGACGTCAGTCTGAGCGAGATGGAATGGCTCTCCAGCACCTTAAAACGGCAGGGCCCCAGGCGAGGATGGAATTACAGCGGGCTTCTGGCGGGTGGAAAACCGGTACTTGAGTCCTTCAAAGCTCTTTAATTCCGTCCTCCATGGTGGCATTACACCGGGCGTGGAGCAAAGTGCGGTGGTCTTGTTCTTCAAGAAAGACGACAATGCTCTCTTGAAGGAACTACAGACCGATTTCCTTCTGAGCCGCGTCTACGTTTGCTGTTTTCAGTCATTACGAATCGTCTCGCATGCAGACTCGACGACTTCCAGCCTCCCGAACAAGCCGGTTTCGAAAAGGCTTTGGCACCATAGACCACATACATACTCTTCGGCAAATTGTACAGAAGACAGACGGTACAATCTGCCACTTTGCCTGCGTATGTGGACTGTGAGAAAGCAACAGATTCCGTCGAAATTTGGGCGGTGCAGTCCCTTCAGCGGTGCCAAGTGGACTGTCGGTATATCGGTGCTGAAGTGTTTGTACAGTAGGGCTACGATGGCTATCCGAGTACAGAACAGAGTACAAACCTATCCAACTGCAGAGAGGTGTAAGACAGGGTGACGTAATATCCCCGAAACTCTTCACCGCCGCATTGGAAGACGTTTTTAAGCTACTGGACTGGAAGGATACGGTATTAACATCAATGGCGAAATTACATCACTCACCTTCGATTTGCCGACGATATAGTCCTTATGGCAGAATCGCTGGAGGACCTAAGCACTATGCTCAATGACCTCAATAGTGTCTCCCAACGGATAGGTCTCAAGATGAACATGGACAAAACAAAAATCATGTTTAATGTCCATGTCCACCTTTCCGGTAGTTGTTGTGGAGCACTAAAGCTCGAAGTTGACGAATATGTTTACCTGGGACAAATAGTCCGACTAGGTAAGTCAACTTCGACCGAGAGGTCAATCGACGGATTCAACTCGGCTGAGCAGCGTTGGGAGATTACGACCCATCTTCTCGTCAGTCATGCCTCAAAACCTCAAAACTAAATTGTACAACCAGTGCGTGTTGCCAGTGATGACATACGGAACTGAGACGTGGTCCCTCACTGCTGGTCGCTCAGCGAGCTATGGAGAGGGCTATGCTCGGTTTCTCTGCGTGATAAACTTAGAAATAGGGATATCCGCAGTAGAGACCAGAGTAACCGACATAGCCCAAAGGATTAGTAAGCTGAAGTGGCAATGGGCCGGAAATTGCTCGAAGAACCGACAACCGATGGGGAAGAAAGGTTCTCAGTGGCAGCTCATACCGGCGTGGCGAAGTGAGGGCGTCCCACACTATATGGATGTAAAGGAGGCGAGAGAGGTGTGTCAGGATCGTGTCAAATGGAAGTCCGTAGTCTCTGCCTACCCCTCTGGGTGACAGGCGTGAGTGTTTATGTTTATGTATGTATACGTATGAGAAATTTATAGGAGAGGCCTATGTACAGTAATCAATCCTCGTAATTTATAAAGTTTTTAGTTCTAATAATCACTAAATATCTTTATTATGTATCAAGTACTCTTTGTACGCGCATCTTGATTGCACGAATAAAACACGTTTTGTAATATTTATACAAATCAAATTATAAAATCACATTATGAAGATTTCATAGGCAGAATTTTCCTCCGTATATTTTCTTACCACAAAGTTACCTTGCATTCGCGAACCTCCGGAGGTATATTTAAGTGGCGGAAAAAATGTTTGGATTGCGCCAACGTGCCTTTCATATTTTGTTTATTGCGGTGCAGTCTATGGAAGCTTTTGGTTAAGGCCGTCTTAGAGTACGGTGTGTAGGTATGAGAACGTTGCCTCACTCCCCGTAATTGTCTGGTGAAAAGCACTGAAGCGTGGATGTTTGACGGGGATGTTTGAGACATGAAATCGGTGAATTTACATAAAAAAGTAAATGCAATGAATTCCTCGTTTTTTGAAATAGGTTAATAAAAGGATTAACATTGTAATGTTGAAGGTTTTTAATAAATAGGAGACGTGTTGCTTGTACAAGAACTTTAATTATACTCCTCTTTATTCTTAACTTAACTCTAATATATATAGTCGTGAGGGCTATATATATACTACACTACACCTCCCACCGACAAAATAAATAAAAAGAAATGATTACATTTTTTTTTTTTTAACTATAAAATCAAAATTAAACTTAAATCTAATAAGAATATAAATTACAAAAGTCAAAACAGGTATATTCTATGGGTACGTCGGGTGGCCAGATCCCCCTGTCCCATAGTAATTTCAAGGTCACAATAGATTTGGTATGATGTATCATGCACACATACAACATACATATTTGACATTATTAGGCAATATAGTAAATATTTGAGAAATTCGCGGACATCTGGTATAATTTTACAGGCATTACAAATTTATATCACATAGTCTCATATAATATTTAGGTAGGTATCGTTGTCAGTCAGGGATTGAGGCTCACAATATATGGGCACAAAAATTTAAATTAATTAGTTGTAAACATAGTATAATGAGTTTCTAAATCATATTAAATGAAGTAATTATTTTCATAATCCACACAAGTAAGTTGGCATTACTGTACTATTTTCCCAGAAAATAATAAATTGTAATGGATAAAAGTTTATGATTTGATAGTTCAATCAATATTATACCGAAAATAGTTTGTTACATTTCATATTAAGATATCCAGAACAAAGAAGAAATGCAAAGCAATGTACCTAATCATTTTCGTTAACATAACAATAGACAGATCAAAATACATGTTGCGATCCCAGCCGCGTAAGCGATTTGTGACACCTTTGTTTTAAATTCCGAAGTACACGTATATGGAAACGTTTGAGATTATATCGTATGATGGTACCTACTTTCAACAATACAATAAAATGATATCGTAAATAAAATAATTTTCCTTTCCTAATAGTTTTCCGTTAAATATTTGTTTTAAACATTTCTTCTTAATTTACAGTTTAGATAGTTAGATTTCATTGTGATAATACGATTACATACATTATCGAATATTCATTACAGAAATTTAAATATAGACTATTACACCTAAAGTTTGTTTAAAAAAATTTATTAAGATTAGAAGAGATTTTTTTTAAAGCAGATAACATAATTTTATGTTTCGGTGTCTATAATATAAAAAATACTATTACATTATGAAACTTATAATAGTAGAGTACACTTTGGACTTGATTTTAGTAACCAATATACAAAATTTTGTGTGTACCTTTTAAAATTGTACAAATTTAGATAAACAAAAAACATAAAAGAAATTTAGGGTAGTTATTGTAAATATGAAAAAATCTTGTAAATTCATATAAAATATGGTAAAATAACTAAATACGCGAAAATGTGTTTATTATTTTTGATTAATATTTTTTTTTTACGTGTGGTTATGTGATAGATAATATAGTTACTAGGTACATGTGTAACGTGTTAGTAGCATTTTGGACAGCATTAATAGCCTAATACAGAAATGCAAATAATTGCCTATCTAACTTTATAGATTTGGTCAGGGATCACCTATTCCTTATTTTCGTTTGTTTTATATTATAATTTTTTCCATAATTCTTGTACGTAATTTTTTTTGTGATATATTTGACCTTTACCGAGCTTTATTCTCTCTATTCACTTATATATTTATTTATTATTTAGATACTGGGAATCGGAGTTTTAATTCACTTCATTTATATTTTACTTCATGATGTTTATCATGCGGGTACTTTATACATATGGGCCCCCAATTAACTTGGGTACTATATTACATTTTCATTACATTCATTTTATTTTATTGGTACATAAACTTTTAAATCATACTATATCAAGGTAAAACTGTACCTTGGTGCACAACCTTGAGGTCTACGTTTAAGTAATTTTAAAAGGACTCCAACAATTGTCTCAGAGGAAAACTAAGTTCACACTATGATCCAATGAAGGACGTGACCTCTATGTACCATTATCAAGGGTAACAAATTTAAGACTTCTCTGGTCCCCAACAGTACTAATATGAGTAAACTCTTTCACATCACTGTACTGAAGGTATTGTTCCCTAGTACCCGTTATCTCCGATTTTATCATCCAATCATGGAAACATACCTGCTCGAGGACTATATGCTATACCAGTGATGGACGTTGTTCCGTATCTCTCATTAATATCATATCAAGATAAACTTTTGTTTTAATTTTATTTTCTTCATAACTCTTATTTCATTCTTTATTTATACATTACCGTGTTCCTTATTAACATGTTATTATCTATTTGACTCTATCGATTACTTTTATACACTTGCATGCTCCACTTACTATACTAACTTGCATTATTCGTTCATAATGAATTCCATACCAGGAGTTTAAGCATTCATCAATATTTGGGTGATCAGTCCAATATTGACGAAACTTAAACCCAATCATTCATATTCACACTTTTGAACATTCCTTTCTTTCATTCTTCACACTTTTAAATACATCCTTGTTAATTTTTGTACAAAATGGGATAATATTTTGTCAGTCAAAGTTTAACTCTGTTAAGAAATATTACTATTAAAACTCTCTTAGGTCGGCGACATATAAACTTTATAATAGGATAGCATTTTTAATCAATTTCCTTTCCGTTTTATTACGAAGTACCCTATCTAAGGATATGCTGGTGTTATGTACCTATATTATTGTTATTCTTAATTAGGAGAACTCTTATACGGTAACGACCTACTTAAATTTTGTTTTAGTAATAAATTATTTTTTATTGAATATTACTTTATATAAAACTTGTCATAATTAATAAATTGGACATAAATACAGAAATAAATTAATGATAATTGGATGTAACATTTATAATTTATAATATATAATGATTGACAAATTAATGGTCATATCAACATATAATTATAGTATAATATATGTATATAGTATAACAGAATATAGTATATGACATTGAGCCATAATAACAATCTTACGTTGGTATTTCCTGACGCTGTTACATAACTAATTAGTTACCATATAAATTGAATAATATTGAATAATTTATGTGTTGTTAAAATTTCGATAAATATTGTTATAGTTACTTGACCATTAATATTTGCACACTACTATAATATAATATGTAAAACTAAATTATACTTAAACACCATTGTACAACCATATTGTTGCAAAAAAAGAATATTATTATTAACAAGTGGTTATTTACCGATTAATTGTTGCGGTTTAATACATCATTTTGAATTTTCTATTAATAAGTTTATGTTTTTCCTACTTGTTAATTAATGATTTAAAAGTTTTCTTTCCCCAGAACTGTGTATAACATTATTTAAGTAATAATATAGTAATAATATTAAAATGGGCCAAATTAAGAGTACCTTTAACTGACGAGCGTGTGTTGTTAGCTCACCGATGTGGTTAGGCCGTTTCTTTCTTCTTTCGTTTTTATTTTTGATAAAATTGGTACTCTTATCTTGAAGGAATATTGATTAAGATGTTTTCTGGATCTTGAAATCTTCTTTCTTGAAACTTGTCAATCTTGATTTAATAGCAATGTTACTAGAGCTTCTTCTATAATTTATTCTTCAGGTCTTTCTTCATTTCTTCTTTGTTTGTCATTTCTTGGTTGTCTTACTAAATTGGTCTTCAAAATCTTCTTTAAATATAAGTAAAATTGTTGTCTTCTTATTCATAATTTAAATTTTATTTGTCACATCCGGTATTATGTTCTCTTTGTTATTTTTTTTTTATTGTCAATCTTCTTAACAAGCCCTTCATAATTTAATTTAGATTTCTTATAATATTTTTTTTCTTCCTTTGTAGTAGGTTCGGCGGTGCGCGTGCATTGTCGCAGCGCACCGCCTGGCAGGGTCGCCATGTAATGTTGAAGGTTTTTAATAAATAGGAGACGTGTTGCTTGTACAAGAACTTTAATTATACTCCCTTTATTCTTAACTTAATCTAATATATATAGTCGTGAGGCTATATATATACTACACTACAACATGATTTGAATGGTTTTTTAAAGCAATAACTAAAACTAGTTTACAACTACACACAACTATTTAGGTTAAACTTAGTGTATATATTACATATTTTTGTGGGCTATTACTAGGCCACCGAAATATATGTAATCCATGCCCGTCTCCTGTCTCATATATATATGGGCTATTTGCTCTGTCGTGTATATCTTTGGCAATACTCTATGGAATTTAAAAGTATTTGAACAAGCCTTTACATTTTGTCTAAGCAATGATTCGGCGACAGTAGGAGAAGAATTTAATGATTTTGTTGTCATAAAAGGAACATCAGTAAAATGTTTCTCAAAAGCCATAGCAACTTCTTGATCAGATCGAGTTAAACTATTGTTAATATTCAATTGAAAATCCGAGTTGCACGGTTTGACCTTGCCCGATTCACTATTTATTATTCTTCATTAACTTAAACGCTGTGGGATGCGATAACATAAGCCGCCGTATGATCATTTGTATCCTTGACCATGTTCTTCCAGTTATTTCCCATATCATAAACTTCTCCCTAGGTTCCGGAGTTTTCTCGACGCTGCGGTGCATGGCCTACGTTATTCCCTTGCTGAAAACTTCCAATCCGACTTTACCAAATCACTTCAGACCTATATCCATTTTTCCTTTCCTATCCAAAGTACTTGAAGCCTGTGTACATAGGCAACTATCTCTGTTTGTTTATAAAAACAATTTATTAAGACCTTTTCAGTCTGGTTTCAGGCCCGGTTACAGCACTGTTTCCACTCTTCTTAAGGTCACTGGTGACATTAGAGCGGGCATGGAGGACACCAAAGTCACTGTACTGGCTTTGGTTGACTTTTCTAACGCCTTCAACACCATCAGTCATCACATCCTACTTTCTATCCTTTCCCATTCCATGATTTCTTCCGAAGCACTGGATTGGTTCTTAACTTATCTTCGGGGACATCAGCAGTCGGTCCGCATTGGTGAGTCTGCATCAAGCTCGTGTGACATAAATGCTGGTGTCCCTCAAGGCGGTATTCTGTCTCCATTGTTATTTTCAGTATTTATTAATCTTATCACCCACAACCTTCAGTGTGCGTATCATCTGTATGCTGATGACCTACAGTTATACGCACAGGCGAATGTTGACCTTATTGACAAATATAATCGTGTTCTTAATAACTGCATTCGATTCATTTTTAATCTTCGTAAGTATGACCATTTGTGTCTACTTATCGTTCCCAACTTAAGTGGCTTCCCATTCGACAGCAACGAAGTATGCGCGCACTCACAACCCTATACTCCATTCTGATGTCTCCTACTCGCCCCTCTTACTTAACTTCTCATTTTCAGTACCTTTGCTCTAGCCATGACAGAAACCTGCGTTCTTCGAACAACCTTTTACTAAAGTGTCCTTCTCATAAATCTGGCTTCCCGCATTCTTCCTTCACTGTACAGTCTGTTCTCCTCTGAAATGCACTCCCTCTTGAAATAAGAACGGCTAATAATCGTTATGTATTCAAGAAGAAAGTTCGCGAACATTACTTAAATAAACTTGCAGAATAATCTCATTAGTAGTAATTATTTATGTATTTATATTAATATATAAATATATATTGTATGTAATTTATTATTTTTATGTACATAATTTATATATAATACTATGCATGTATTAAATAATTTTTATATGTAAGTTTATGTATGGGTATATGTATTATTTTGTTTTATATTTATATACTTTAATTTATACTCTTGTCTTTTAGCGTTTCACACACCTACTTCATATTTTTATCTCTGCATCACCCAAAGGTTTACTGGTAGAGAATGCCTCAGGTATTGAGTCCGCCTATGCATCATATTGTATGAAGTTTAAACAAAAAAATAAAATCGTATCCAGATTACTCGTCTACTGTAAAATTTACTATACTGTAGTTATCAACTAATGGTCCGCTCCAGCTCCAAGTTTTTTGGGTAAGATATAGTCTAGATCACTCCTGGCATTGCTCTCTATCTATTCGTGAAATATTTGTTAAATTCGGTTCAGCCATTTCAAAGATTAGCCCAGAGAGACAGGCAGGCAGACAGATAAGCATTTTACTAATGGTTAAATCTATTAATGACATGTAAATAATACCCTCAGCTCAATGAAAGGCAGTTATTTCGACATTATAGACAGAAAATTCAAATTGATTTATATGTCTAGCCTTTTGCATTGATTAAAACGTGCAAAGCTTATTGAAAATGTTATGCCAGAGTACTAATTATTTATGTTGTATGAAATTAAATTAATACAGGGATCGTGTACGGACAGCTCGTGTACTGTGAAATTTACGGCGGGCGCTTAGCCCCTAAGCTACCAGGACCTTATAACGTAAGTATAGACTTTATATAAGTTGAAAAAAATAGGTTTCCAAATATTTATGATAAGCCGGCCTGGCTTCACCTGCATAGGATCTATTAATGTGGCGTTATTTAGATTTAAGTTAATAAAATACCTTTTATTTTATCAATTTTTAGTTATTTTTTCAAAAAAAAAAATCTTCAAATTTTTCGGAGAAAATATAGCCTAGATCCCTCCTGGATTTAATTACAATCGGTTCAGCCATTCTGTCCGGGTAGGAAGCCAGTCTGTCTGGGTAGGATAGGTGCCTGTCGGCAGGCAGACAGACAGATAAATTTTTAAATATGGTTGTTCATGTCATAGTAGCATGCAAATAACCCCCTGAGATTTATAGCTTGCTATTTTAATATTACAGACAGACTCTTCAATTTTATTTATGTGTGTGATAAAGCAATTTTGAAACTGGCAAAGAACAAAGGCAATATTATTTCACGGACAGCCCATATTCTATCATTAGCCGTCCCTTATACTCATTCAACGCTTCGACACGTTGTACTGAATTGCCGGTTCTAACGTCGCAAATACTTTTTGAACGTTCGGTCATTAAATTTGCTGGATTTTAACGAGAATATATTTTTATAGCAGTAATGGTGCTTGGTGCTCAAAGAGCTATGGAGAGGGCTATGCTTGGAGTTTCTCTGCATGACAGAATTCCTCATGAAAATATTTGCAGTAAAATCAGAATAACCGATTTAGTGTGATGGAAGAATTGAGGTATAAGAATATGTTACAATTTATCCAGTACAGTCGTGTTTCGTTAACAATAGTTCATTGCAAGCAAATTATAATTTAAAAAATTTAAATCATTTAATACTAGGCTTTTAATTTTTTACTAATAATAATTGTTTCTTATATAATCTTCCGCTTAATAATTTAAACTCTATAAGTATGTCATTATAAATTTTCACGCACATATTTAGACAATTTTTGTTATATTTACCGAGCCTAGGAATAACATCTAGGATAAGTTTGTGAGGTCACGTTGGTGTTGCTTAAGAACAATGAATTATTTTAAAACAAAAAACACCAACGTCAATAGTGTTTTGTAAGGCCAATTTAAAACTAAAGGTAGCTGTGGTTAACTATAACATTAGGACTTTCAGTGCCCCGTGACCATGGGTCCTATAGGTAAAGTACTGAAACGATTTTATACGTGGTAGAGGCATGTTGTAGTTATATAATAGTTAGCGTAAAATAGCAGCTTAATGCTGCTGTGTTTCGTATAGTGTAGAGAACCGGACCTTTTATTGGAAACGAGGCATTCCATCTCAGTCCTCAGGGCACAACACATCTGCATTTGGATTCTTAATCGAGGATAAGTGTGTAGATGTCTCATGGGCCAGGCATCCACTTACCATCAGGTGGACTGTTGCTCGTTTGTCACCCTTATTCCATAAAATACGTCGGAATATAAGTTAATTAAACGCTATAAAAAATACTACTTTCATTCAACGTGTAGTGTCCGCGTTAATATAAGAAATCATTATGTAAGTTCGTTTGTCACTTCAATTTTAGAGAAAAAACAAATAGACTGTGTGCGTTTGTCACCCTTACATACTCGTATGTATGAAAAAAATATTATAAAATATAGTACGCCGTTGATAACTTCTGCTTGTTAAATTTATGGTAAATCTTACCAAGCTCGGCTGCAAACTAGTAACACGTATCTCTTATCGAATCTTATAAAGAAAATTGCCTTAAAATTTAATATCCAAGCCAAGCGAAAAATCCTACATTCTTACAATGTCACATTTGGAATGTGTCTGCACAAGAATTCATTGCGTACAGTGAAACTCTCCAATGGAAATATTCACGTCTACTAGTTCAACCTTTCTTCGTGATCAAAACTTAAAAATCCACTCTTGGATATAGGCTCTTCCCGTGTAGGTAAGATTAGCCAAAATTGCTACGCTTTGTTAGTGGATTGGCGATTGCAGTGATGTCGCCGGCCTGGAAATTTTACGACGTTAACGAGATGGTTACTTGTTTCTCATAATCCCCTTTAATGACAATAAAGAGAGGGAATGGGGTGGTGGATTCTCTGATACTGTCACCACACAACAGTTACTGCGCATTAATAGTTCCTTTCCCGATGCTCCGCCATCTTTGAAACCCAAATGTTCTTATTTAAGCCAGTTTAACTGTTATTTTATAGCATATGTGTGAAAAATTAGCACAAAGTCCACCTTATGGTAAGTGGATGCTGTGGCCCATAGACATCTACATCTATCCTCGATTACGAATCAAAATGGAGATACGTTGTATATTTTACCCAAAAATATAATTTAAATAATAAGCAGCAGTGGTAGCTCACGAGCTAAACACTTGTAAATTTCACAATAGGCAAGTAATCCGGGTTCGATCCCCGCTGGTACCATTAGGTTACCAATTGCAATTTTAAGTGATGATATTCCACGTGCTTGGCGGTGAAGGAAAACATCGTGGAGAAACCTGGATGTGATAAGTAATAAAAAAAATTCGTAGACATGTGAAGTTCGCCAACAGCTATCAGGGCGGCGCGGTGGACACTTTTTTGCTCTAAAAACTCTTTCAAAAATAAGGATCCAGCTATGTAGAGCATGTAGATTAAATTGTAACTAGTTACCATATTTCAATGACAGCGGGACACTTTAACGATATAGATAACATAAATATACTATTCATGCCGTGTAGTGGCGGCGTAAGAGAATTCACTACCGCATATTATTATCCCGAGGTTGTCGTAAGAGGCGACAAAGCATATAACTCAAAATTAAAAAAAAAAACTGGAGTTTCCAACTTGCTTGTCAAGCGTGGCAATTATGGTGAAATATATCTATGAGTTTGTGGGCTCATGGTGCGAACTAAGGGATGGTAGAGTTTACGCCGCTACCACACGGCGAGGAGCCGAGTCTATCCTTTCGGCTTTGTCGCTCGTTTAGCACCACCCGGGGGGGCACGTGTAACGTGGGCCTAGGGTTAGGTGGTCGAAACCTACGGACGCGAGCGACTCATCCCCAGACGAGTCATCCCGCGTCTATCCTTTTGGCTTTATCGCTCGTTTAGCACCACCCGGTGGACACGTGTAGGGTGGGCCTAGGGTAAGGTGGTCGAAACCTACGTACGCGAGCGACTCATCCCCAGAAGATGACGTTGTGACCAAAATTAAAAAAGGAATGCTTCGGTGGTTTGGTCATGTAGAAAGGATGAACGAGGAAAGAGTGACAAAGCAAATTTAAGTAGCAGAAGTGAACAGCAGAGTCGGGAAGGGATGTCTTAGACGAAGGTTTATCGACCAAATTGGCGATATATTGAAAATGAGCCAGAATAGGAGTATCGTTAACCGAGGAGCGTGTATGCGTAGATATATGGATGTAAAGGAGGCGAGAGAGGTGTGTCAGGATCGTGTCAAATGGAAGTCCGTAGTCTCTGCCTACCCCTCTGGGTGACAGGCGTGAGTGTTTATGTTTATGTATGTATATGTATGAGAAAATTTATAGGAGAGGCCTATGTACAGTAATCAATCCTCGTAATTTATAAAGTTTTTAGTTCTAATAATCACTAAATATCTTTATTATGTATCAAGTACTCTTTGTACGCGCATCTTGATTGCACGAATAAAACACGTTTTGTAATATTTATACAAATCAAATTATAAAAATCACATTATGAAGATTTCATAGGCAGAATTTTCCTCCGTATATTTTTTCTTACCACAAAGTTACCTTGCATTCGCGAACCTCCGGAGGTATATTTAAGTGGCGGAAAAAATGTTTGGATTGCGCCAACGTGCCTTTCATATTTTGTTTATTGCGGTGCAGTCTATGGAAGCTTTTGGTTAAGGCCGTCTTAGAATACGGTGTGTAGGTATGAGAACGTTGCCTCACTCCCCGTAATTGTCTGGTGAAAAGCACTGAAGCGTGGATGTTTGACGGGGATGTTTGAGACATGAAATCGGTGAATTTACATAAAAAAGTAAACGCAATGAATTCCTCGTTTTTTGAAATAGGTTAATAAAAGGATTAACATTGTAATGTTGAAGGTTTTAATAAATAGGAGACGTGTTGCTTGTACAAGAACTTTAATTATACTCCTCTTTATTCTTAACTTAACTCTAATATATATAGTCGTGAGGCTATATATATACTACACTACACCTCCCACCGACAAAATAAATAAAAAAAATGATTACATTTGTTTTTTTTTAACTATAAAATCAAAATTAAACTTAAATCTAATAAGAATATAAATTACAAAAGTCAAAACAGGTATATTCTATGGGTACGTCGGGTGGCCAGAGCCCCTGTCCCATAGTAATTTCAAGGTCACAATAGATTTGGTATGATGTATCATGCACACATACAACATACATATTTGACATTATTAGGCAATATAGTAAATATTTGAGAAATTCGCGGACATCTGGTATAATTTTACAGGCATTACAAATTTATATCACATAGTCTCATATAATATTTAGGTAGGTATCGTTGTCAGTCAGGGATTGAGGCTCACAATATATGGGCACAAAAATTTAAATTAATTAGTTGTAAACATAGTATAATGAGTTTCTAAATCATATTAAATGAAGTAATTATTTTCATAATCCACACAAGTAAGTTGGCATTACTGTACTATTTTCCCAGAAAATAATAAATTGTAATGGATAAAGTTTATGATTTGATAGTTCAATCAATATTATACCGAAAATAGTTTGTTACATTTCATATTAAGATATCCAGAACAAAGAAGAAATGCAAAGCAATGTACCTAATCATTTTCGTTAACATAACAATAGACAGATCAAAATACATGTTGCGATCCCAGCCGCGTAAGCGATTTGTGACACCTTTGTTTTAAATTCCGAAGTACACGTATATGGAAACGTTTGAGATTATATCGTATGATGGTACCTACTTTCAACAATACAATAAAATGATATCGTAAATAAAATAATTTTCCTTTCCTAATAGTTTTCCGTTAAATATTTGTTTTAAACATTTCTTCTTAATTTACAGTTTAGATAGTTAGATTTCATTGTGATAATACGATTACATACATTATCGAATATTCATTACAGAAATTTAAATATAGACTATTACACCTAAAGTTTGTTTAAAAAAATTTATTAAGATTAGAAGAGATTTTTTTTAAAGCAGATAACATAATTTTATGTTTCGGTGTCTATAATATAAAAAATACTATTACATTATGAAACTTATAATAGTAGAGTACACTTTGGACTTGATTTTAGTAACCAATATACAAAATTTTGTGTGTACCTTTTAAAATTGTACAAATTTAGATAAACAAAAAACATAAAAGAAATTTAGGTAGTTATTGTAAATATGAAAAAATCTTGTAAATTCATATAAAATATGGTAAAATAACTAAATACGCGAAAATGTGTTTATTATTTTTGATTAATATTTTTTTTTTACGTGTGGTTATGTGATAGATAATATAGTTACTAGGTACATGTGTAACGTGTTAGTAGCATTTTGGACAGCATTAATAGCCTAATACAGAAATGCAAATAATTGCCTATCTAACTTTATAGATTTGGTCAGGGATCACCTATTCCTTATTTTCGTTTGTTTTATATTATAATTTTTTCCATAATTCTTGTACGTAATTTTTTTTGTGATATATTTGACCTTTACCGAGCTTTATTCTCTCTATTCACTTATATATTTATTTATTATTTAGATACTGGGAATCGGAGTTTTAATTCACTTCATTTATATTTTACTTCATGATGTTTATCATGCGGGTACTTTATACATATGGGCCCCCCATTTACTTGGGTACTATATTACATTTTCATTACATTCATTTTATTTTATTGGTACATAAACTTTTTAAATCATACTATATCAAGGTAAAACTGTACCTTGGTGCACAACCTTGAGGTCTACGTTTAAGTAATTTTAAAAGGACTCCAACAATTGTCTCAGAGGAAAACTAAGTTCACACTATGATCCAATGAAGGACGTGACCTCTATGTACCATTATCAAGGGTAACAAATTTAAGACTTCTCTGGTCCCCAACAGTACTAATATGAGTAAACTCTTTCACATCACTGTACTGAAGGTATTGTTCCCTAGTACCCGTTATCTCCGATTTTATCATCCAATCATGGAAACATACCTGCTCGAGGACTATATGCTATACCAGTGATGGACGTTGTTCCGTATCTCTCATTAATATCATATCAAGATAAACTTTGTTTTAATTTTATTTTCTTCATAACTCTTATTTCATTCTTTATTTATACATTACCGTGTTCCTTATTAACATGTTATTATCTATTTGACTCTATCGATTACTTTTATACACTTGCATGCTCCACTTACTATACTAACTTGCATTATTCGTTCATAATGAATTCCATACCAGGAGTTTAAGCATTCATCAATATTTGGGTGATCAGTCCAATATTGACGAAACTTAAACCCAATCATTCATATTCACACTTTTGAACATTCCTTTCTTTCATTCTTCACACTTTTAAATACATCCTTGTTAATTTTTGTACAAAATGGGATAATATTTTGTCAGTCAAAGTTTAACTCTGTTAAGAAATATTACTATTAAAACTCTCTTAGGTCGGCGACATATAAACTTTATAATAGGATAGCATTTTTTAATCAATTTCCTTTCCGTTTTATTACGAAGTACCCTATCTAAGGATATGCTGGTGTTATGTACCTATATTATTGTTATTCTTAATTAGGAGAACTCTTATACGGTAACGACCTACTTAAATTTTGTTTTAGTAATAAATTATTTTTTATTGAATATTACTTTATATAAAACTTGTCATAATTAATAAATTGGACATAAATACAGAAATAAATTAATGATAATTGGATGTAACATTTATAATTTATAATATATAATGATTGACAAATTAATGGTCATATCAACATATAATTATAGTATAATATATGTATATAGTATAACAGAATATAGTATATGACATTGAGCCATAATAACAATCTTACGTTGGTATTTCCTGACGCTGTTACATAACTAATTAGTTACCATATAAATTGAATAATATTGAATAATTTATGTGTTGTTAAAATTTCGATAAATATTGTTATAGTTACTTGACCATTAATATTTGCACACTACTATAATATAATATGTAAACTAAATTATACTTAAACACCATTGTACAACCATATTGTTGCAAAAAGAATATTATTATTAACAAGTGGTTATTTACCGATTAATTGTTGCGGTTTAATACATCATTTTGAATTTTCTATTAATAAGTTTATGTTTTTCCTACTTGTTAATTAATGATTTAAAAGTTTTCTTTCCCCAGAACTGTGTATAACATTATTTAAGTAATAATATAGTAATAATATTAAAATGGGCCAAATTAAGAGTACCTTTAACTGACGAGCGTGTGTTGTTAGCTCACCGATGTGGTTAGGCCGTTTCTTTCTTCTTTCGTTTTTATTTTTGATAAAATTGGTACTCTTATCTTGAAGGAATATTGATTAAGATGTTTTCTGGATCTTGAAATCTTCTTTCTTGAAACTTGTCAATCTTGATTTAATAGCAATGTTACTAGAGCTTCTTCTATAATTTATTCTTCAGGTCTTTCTTCATTTCTTCTTTGTTTGTCATTTCTTGGTTGTCTTACTAAATTGGTCTTCAAAATCTTCTTTAAATATAAGTAAAATTGTTGTCTTCTTATTCATAATTTAAATTTTATTTGTCACATCCGGTATTATGTTCTCTTTGTTATTTTTTTTTTTATTGTCAATCTTCTTAACAAGCCCTTCATAATTTAATTTAGATTTCTTATAATATTTTTTTTCTTCCTTTGTAGTAGGTTCGGCGGTGCGCGTGCATTGTCGCAGCGCACCGCCTGGCAGGGTCGCCATGTAATGTTGAAGGTTTTAATAAATAGGAGACGTGTTGCTTGTACAAGAACTTTAATTATACTCCTTTATTCTTAACTTAATCTAATATATATAGTCGTGAGGCTATATATATACTACACTACAACATGATTTGAATGGTTTATTTAATAAGCAATAACTAAAACTAGTTTACAACTACACACAACTATTTAGGTTAAACTTAGTGTATATATTACATATATTTCGGTGGGCCTATTACTAGGCCCACCGAAATATATGTAATCCATGCCCGTCTCCTGTCTCATATATATATGGGCTATTTGCTCTGTCGTGTATATATATGGGCAGCAGCATTTTCAAAATTACAACTGAAAATAATAAAACCTGCGATTCCCAACCCGCCTGTGGAGCGTGGCAACTATGGCAAATACCTCACCTATGAGACAATCGAGGGGGTCTATGTTCAGCTGAAGATTTTTAATAGGTTGTTATGAATTATTCTTGCGTTTAGTTTGATCTCTTATAAAAAAATATTATTTTTTATTTTATAATTCTAAACGCAATGTAACGCAGGGTAAAAAAAACTGAAATGATTTTCAGTTTTTTACTCTTTTGAGTGGATTAATGAATATCAATGTCGTTTGAAGAGTAACATTAAAATTTCATACCCTATTTTGCCACCCATAGGAATTTAATTTTTTCTATAAATTTATATGGGACCACCCGTGAAGTATATCCTACGTAATCCTAAAGAATCGTCAAAACTAATTCACAATTGAATGAGATATCGCGTAACATACATAACGTAAAACAAGACAATACAGTCGAATTGTAAACTTACTTATATTAAGTTGGTTAAAAAACTACAAAACTATATATAGCTAGTACATGTAAGCGTCTTGTAGACAGTCACCTCAAACTATAACAAAGTACTCTTAGGCTAATTATGTGTCAGTGACATGCGGTTGCAGGGGAACAACTTCTTGACGTAGTAACAAAGTGAAAGTTGAAGAACACCCGCCAAATTTTTTTCAAACGTTAAAGTTAAGTTAAACATTACATTAAAATAAATAATTTTTTTTTCTTTCTTGTTTTTTTTCCTTTTCAGCTCGTAAGTTCATGAATGGACATGGGCCTATTCGTTGTAAGGAGGATTTGATGCTATCCGTCACTGATCTGCTATGGTTCCTTATGGCATGGCACTTTTTTTATAGAACAAGGTCGACAAACTAGCACATAGTCCGCCCGATGGAAAGTAGATTCTGAGGACTAAAATGAAATGCCTCGTTTCCAGTGAAAATAGTCTCCGGTTCTCTACACCCACCATACGAAACACAGTAGCATTATGCTGCTATTAGTCGCTGGTATTCTGTGAGAGTGTGGTCCCCATAATATGGCTGCAGCATGGCTCTACCACGTTAGAAACTAGTAACGATTTAAAGTAAAAGAAAAGTGTTTAAAGTAAAATAAAAGCTTAAAGAAGAAGAACTTGGAGCCTACATGCGTCCTACAGCTGGACCCTTTTTACTCAAAGGGTTTTTAGAGAAACAAAGTGCCCGATCTACCGCCATAAGAGATGTTGACCGACTATACATGTCTTCGTAATATATATTTTTTAATTGCTCATATGTCTATGTTCCCTCACGATGTTTTCCTTCGCCGCCAAGCACGTGAAAAATCAGCACTTAAAATTGCAATGAGCAATTTCGTTGTTGCCAGCGGGAATTGAACCCGGGTTGCTCGCGAACTGTGAAATTTACGAATGTTTAATTCTTGAGCTACCACTGCTCTATATTATTTACTTCATATTTTTATGAACCGATTGTAATGGAACTTGACGAACAGATAAAGAGCAATGCCAGAAGTAATCGAGGTATCGAGGTAGGTAGGTAGTATATTTTATCCGAAAACTTGGAGATGTATTTTAAGAATTCGAAAAGTTCTTAATATCAGTTCATAGTATCTTAAATCTACATAACGTTGCATTAATAAATCCTCCCCAGGTGAAGCCAGATTGGTCATTATTATAATATAAAAATATTAGTCATCATCATAATAATTTTCCAGTTTTTTTTTTATAGGATAAGGGTGACAAACGAGCACACAGTCCACCTGATGGTAAGTGGTTGCTGTGACCCATAGACATCTACATCTATCCTCAATAAAGAATCAAAATGCAGATGCGCTTTCACCCGTGAGGACTAAGATGGAATGCTTCTTTTCCAGTAAAAAAGGTCTCCGGTTCTCTACACTCACCAAACGAAATACAGCAGCATTCTGTGAGAGCGTGGTCCTTCCCCGGTCGAGCCGACCCATTCGTGCTACAACTATACTATTAATATAGCTGCAGCATGGCTCTACCACGTAAAAAAGTTACTCACAAGTCCACTGCTGAACATAGGCCTCTACTCTTGGGAGACTGTTAGTCATTAAAACATGCTGTTGAGAATCAGTCTTATTACATAAAATGTACATGAATAATAAATTAAAAAAAAACGATTAATTTGATTAATCATCCTCTTAACTACATGAGATTACCTCATACCCGCTCATGCAATTATGTGGTACATCACCCACTAAACAACAGAGTCATAAACATACAACATGAAACAAGTTGCCTAAAGACGTGGTTAATGCTGTCTCTGTGATTAGTTTTAAAACAGACTGGACAAATGGTGCAAAAACAATTCAATTAAGTATAAGTGTGGGCATATACTATTTTAAAATACCAACACAGATATAGGCACATCATCAATAAGATGCTCGCCTATTACTACATATAAATTGTTTTGTCGTATAATAATAATATACGACAAAACAAGTTCACTCTCTTGTAACATCTGGAGAATAAACAATAGAGAGACGTTGGGTGACTCTATATTATACTAGCAATAAATCAAACTGTTACGGCGGCCTCATTTCATCTTAAACATCCCCAGAAGTGATCTAAAGTGAGCGAAAAAAGTGGAGATGACTGGGCGATATTTGAACGCCTTGTAGTAATTCAGTCATCATCATCATCATCACAACCCTTCACAAGTCCACTGCTGAACATAGGCTCCAAAGGATGCACGATCCTGAGCCACCTGCATCCATCGACTTCCTGCATGTCTTACCAGGTAGTCCACTCTATCTAGTGGGGGGTCGCCCTACACTTCGCCTACCGGTACGAGGCTGCCACTCGAGAACCTTTTTTCCCCATCGGTTGTCGGTTCTTCGATCTATATGGCCGGGGCATTGCCACTTCAGTTTACTAATCCGTTGGGCTATGTCGGTTACTCTGGTTCTATTGCGGATATTCTCGTTTTTAAATCTATCACGCAGAGAAACGTTCAGCATAGCCCTCTCCATAGCTCGCTGAGCGACCTTGAGCGTCCTCATACGGTCAGCAATGAAAGACCACGTCTCAGATCCATAAGTCATCACTGGCAACACGCACTGGTTGTACAATCTAGTTTTCAGGTTTTGACGTATACCTGACGAGAAGATGTGTCGTAATTTCCCGAACGCTGCCCAGCCGAGTTGAATCCGTCGATTGACCTCTCGTTCGAAGTTGGACTTACCTAGTCGGACTATTTGTCTCAGGTAAACATACTCGTCAACAACTTCGAGCTTAGTGCTCCTAACAACTACTGGCATAGGTGTGACATGGACATAAAACATGATCTTTGTTTTGTCCATGTTCATCTTAAGACTTATCCGTTGGGAGACACTATTGAGGTCATTGAGCATAGCGCTTAGGTCCTCCAGCGATCTGCCATAAGGACTATATCGTCGGCAAATCAAAGGTGAGTGATGTACTCGCCATTGATGTTAATACCGTATCCTTTCCAGTCCAGTAGCTTGAAAACGTCTTCCAATGCAGCGGTGAAGAGTTTCGGGGATATAACGTCACCCTGTCTTACACCTCTCTGCAGTTGGATTGGTTTCGTACTCTGGTTCTGTACTCGGATAGCCATCGCAGCCCGACTGTACAAACACTTCAGCACTTCGATATACCGACAGTCAACAACCTCTGAAGGGACTGTAGCACCGCCCAAATTTCGACTGAATCAAAGGCTTTCTCATAGTCCACATACGCAGCAAGGTAAAGTGGCAGATTGTACTCTTCTGTTTTCTGTACAATTTGCCGAAGGGTGTGTGGTCTATGGTACTAAAGCTTCTTCGGAAACAGGCTTGTTCGGGAGGCTGGAAGTCGTCCTGTCTGCGTGCGAGACGATTCGTAATGAGTTGCGAAAACAGCACGTAGACGCGGCTCAGAAGGGAAATCGGTCTGTAGTTTTTCAAGAGAGCGTTGTCGCCTTTCTTGAAGAACAAGACCACCGCACTTCTGCTCCACGCCTCCGGAGTAGTGCCACCATGGAGGACGGAATTAAAGATTATTCAGTATTTTGATAATATTTTTAACCATCTAATTTTTAAAAATATTATCAAAATACTGAATACAGATACATTTCATAAAGATCTTTATGTCATGAGGATTGGAACATGGTGCTTGAATTGCAATTAAAAATTTTATAGGTACTAAAATTTTGTTTATCACATACAGAAATAAAATCTCAAGCCCGTCACCAAGTGAACGAGGAAGAGCCTTTCACATTATATCTACGCATACATGCTCGTAGTCTCAAATTGGTCCATTTTCAATATATCGCCGATTTGATGAAAATAAATACATCTAGAGCAATATATGTTTAATATCATTTATTATTCATAATATACTAACATACAATACAGTACTCTTCATACACCATTCAAACGTACATACTGAATTATATAAATTTATAGAAAAGGCCTGTGTTCAGCAGTGGACTTGTGACGGGCTGTAATGATAATAATGACATAAAAATAGGTAAATTTTGTCCGTTTATAATATAAACATCACAAATATAAAATATACCACCCAAATTCTATTCATTTGAAGCGTATCAACATATTATTTATGTAAAACTGTCAACTAAACACTTAAGTAGAGGCCTGAGACTAACAATGTATGATGAGGTCGGTAATGACGGTTTCGTCAGCGAATTTAGTACAGCTCTGGTTGAATTCCTTTAATAATACTGCTGAATTTCTCAATGTCATAAATTTGAAATAAAGCTCCCCCACGAGTGCTGTACATCGGCACGCTGTTGTACTAAATCTTTCAAAGCGATCTTTATAAATCAGGTTAACTTAGATAAATCCAATCACTGCATATAAATTTATATTTTCCTTTCAACCACTTTTTACTTTTTTACTTTGTTTTACTTTTTATGATCATTATATAAAAAACTTTTTCATTACTTGTCCACCGCTGAACAAAGAATTCTCAAAGACCGCCACAAATCATGGTATTAAGGTAACTGCATCCATCGAATGCCTTATATTTGAGGTATTTTGCCATAGTTACCACGCTTGGTAGGTTAGGTGGGTTGGGGAAAAGTGGCCATCTTCTGCACACATCTCTCAGTCGCCTACGTCAACCACGGAATGAATTGAGTTATTGATTCTCTTACTCCGCCACACACGGCGCAATTCTCCGCACAGGTATGATGACCGTAATAAATGATAAGGTTACGAAAAGGCGAGACTATATGTAGGGCGTGATGAAAAAAGTTTTGAAATGAAATACTCACAAAAAGTAATAAATATTCTTACTATAGTATATTATAATTATATATATATTATATTATATATATATATATATATATAATTAATAAATAATTATATAATTAATAAATTAATAATAATAATAAATAATTATATATATATATATTACCAGCGCTTAACTGCAATCCCACCTGATGGTAAGTGGCGATGTAGCCTAAGATGGTGTAGCGCACTGACTTACAAAAGCCTATTCACTCTTGCCTTGAGGACACCCACATTGTAATCGGATGGAAACACAGATGCAACAATTCCCTCCTTTGCTGTACGCATGGTGAACGATGTACGATCCGCATCACCATGTAGTATTCCTGGGGGTGTCGTAAGAGGTCAGGGAAATACACATGGAGATGGGTAGCAGCGTCTATCTAACAACTAGAAAATAAAAAATTGCGGTTGCCAACGCGCTTTACAAGCGTGGCAACTGTGGCAAATATCCTCATAATCTAAGGAGAGGCCAATGGACTTTAATAAGTAATAAATAGCTTAATGCCATTTTTTATATAATTTATAGTCACCGAAGTAACGCAATAACATTTTTTTATGTATTTGATTATTTTAGTTTCATAGCATTGGTATCAAGTTCGTTATCTTCTTTTAATGTTTTTCTGCAGTCTTGCTTCAATCTTACATTTCTCGAACGCACTCCATACAAATAAAGTTTGACCTCACTTTGAATGAACCAATCAACGTCAATGAAATTATATAGACATGATCTAGAAAATAATATATATTATGTGTCTGAGGTATGTTAGATTTATTTTAAATATATTGTCCAATATTACACTATACAAGGATTCTTTTTATTATCGATCTAAAAAGCCCAAATTTATGTTAGGTATTCATGACATGCATACAAAAATTAAAACGAATACTATAGAATTAAAAGTTCATAGCAACTCTAATTTAGCAAAAGAACTTACAGTCCACCGATGATATGGACTGTAAGTTCATTTGTGGTTGTGTGGCTACCGCAGTTCATGGACATCTGCATCCAAATTCAAACGAATAACGCTACAAATGCGTTGTCGCCTAAGGCGACACTTCCTTATCCAGGCGGATTCCTAGGCAGAACAGGAGTCCTAGATAAGAGAGATCTAGTATTATAAATTGGAAGTATTTACAAAGATACACATCCACAAAAGCTAATTTGGATGTTTATATTGACTTTTCAGGTATTATCTTTAGTAGTAGTAGTAGTATATATATATATATATATATATATAGGTAGTATAGTTAGTAGAAGTATAAGACATATTTGTATTATACATGGTTCAGTTCATTAACTTAGCTTCTTTAAAACATTGCGTCATTAAAAACATCTATTTTTATAGAATAGGGGGGCTAACGTGCACACGGCTCACCTGATGGTAAGTGGATGCTTTGGCCCATAGAAATTTACATCTATCCTTCCTTGATTAAGAATCAAAATGACGATGCGTTGTTACCCCTGAGAACTAAGACGGAATGCTTCCTTACTAATAAAATAGATCTCCTCTTCTCTACACTCACCATACGAAATACAGCAGCATTAAGCTGCTATTTTACGATGGTATTCTGTGAAAGCGTGGTTCTTCGTCGTTCGAGCCGACCCATTCGTGCTACTACTAAAATAAAGCTGCAGCATGGCCTTACCACTTATAAACTACTGAAGATAGACCCCCCACTTTAGATTACCATATTGGGAGGATATTTGCCGTAGTTAAGTGTAGTTAACCGGAGACCCTCTTTACTGGAAAAGAGGCGTTCTATCTTAGTCCTTACGGTTGACAACGCATCTGCATTTAAATTCGCAAACGAAGATAGATGTAGGTGTCTATGGGCCACAGCAACCACTTACCATCAGGTGGACTATGTGCTCGTTTGTCGCCCTAATTCTATAAAAAAATTGCTATGCTTGGCGGGCGGGTTGGACTTTCAATTTTTACTTGTTATTAAGAAGAAGCTTTTGCCCATCTCCTGGATTAGTTCCCTCTGTCGCTGCTAACGACACCCACGGGACGATATGGGGTAGTGGATATTTTTACACCGACATTTCACGGATATTCCTTAGTCCACTCAAAGGGGTAAAAAGAACTTTTAATAGAAAGTAAAAGCTGACTTCGAAGAACTCAATCATATGATCGTTATGGAGAAAGGAACGTTTCTTAAATATAGGAATAGGGCAAACCAGAAACTTATGAAGAAAGTTAAGAATTGCCGTCACAATATCACGGCAATTCTTCTAATGGCTCTTTAAATTTGTTGTCAAATTGGATATAAATATCTGTAAGTATATATTTAATTATTTCGTAGTTCACTAACATAAATATTTGAATGTCTTTGACTAACGTTAGTTTTCTATTTCGGTTAAGAGTACGTAGCTTGTTTTCACATAGACATCGCTAGAATTGGTTTTCTTTATGTTTCAGTGGAATGTTTCTGGCATTGTCTTTCAGGAAATGTGCCTTTTATTGTCGGAATGTAGAATCGTAATAGGGAATTCTTTTGCGAGACTTTGGGATCTATTTATATGTTTATTCAGTAGCTTTTATACGCAGCATCGCCCCCGTGGATGTCGGAAAATATGATTTCTCAAAATCACATCCCATGATCACATTTATCCTATATTAGCTATTATTTTGTCCGTGTAGCAGTCGGAAATAATATTGTGGATACGGAGATACTAACGGATGCTACAACCCAAAAGTGAATGTTATCATTTCAAGAAGTTTCTATTTTCTATTTTTTTCGCGTGGAGTTCAAATTACTTATGACATAACACTTATAATATCATACAGTTACGATAATTGGGATGCTTAATTATTATTGTGATTTGGTTAAGCATTTGTACTTGTTCCACAATATTGTTTTAAATTATTAATTTATTGACTATAAAAATCGAACGGTCTTGCCTCACGGCATCATCATGCTATTTACGAACTACGAACATATGTTCGTGAGAGTGAGAGAATAGAGTGCACCTGTTCTTGCGCACACACTCGTTAACTGAAATCCTATCCTGCGCAGATGGCTCGTCTTCGTTGAGACTGGCCGTCATTACCGAAATTCGGACTGAAGGAAGATATGTAGAGAAACGAAAAACCCTTTTTAGTGGAAACGAGGCATTCCATCCCAGCCCGCAGGGGAGACAACGCTTTTGATTAATGATTTTTTATATTTAAGCGAACACTACAAAATTTAAATAAAACTAGATTTTATGGATTTTATCGCGTATATTAACTTATTTTATATTCCCGAAGTTTCGAGCACTTTACAGCACCCATGGTCACGGAGGGGACTGAGGTGTTTGACATCCCAATGTCATAGTTAACCACGGCTACCTGCAGATTAAAATTTTATATATAATAGGGAATATAATAAGTTAATATACGCGATAAAATCCGTACAAACTAGTTTTATTTAAACGCTTTTGATTCTTAATCGAAGCCATAATATGTAGATGTCTATGGGCCACACCATCCACTTATCATAAGATAAACTTTAAGCGTTTGTCACCCTTATTCTATATAAAGAACCTCGTTTATTATTCTAATATTAACACAAAACCTTTGCTGTTCATAACTTTAGATAAACCTTACTTACCTTTTATTTTATTTTAACTAGCTATTTTTTTATTAATTATACTACTAATCATAAGCTACTTTCAAGGAAGAAATACTTCCGTTTTTTTCTTTTTTAACTTTTACATAAATTGCGCCCTCGGAACGCTTGTGCATGTCAACATCTTGACAAAGGTATTTTCCTTGTAAAAAGGCATTTTCCTTGTATTTTGAGAAATCTTGACACATGTTTGCTGTTTGTAAATGAACAATATATTATTTTTATGTACAATAATTAATTAATTGTTATGTACATAATGAACAATATTTGTCGTGATACAGCAAAAAGCATTTCATAGCTTTTAGGTGGTTTATTAAAATCGTTATTAGTGCTGTGTGGTGGCGACATAAATGAAATGCAAAAATTAGTGGCTTCCGAAATATGGCGCTATACCTAATAGCTCTTTTAAAATACTCAGACCAGTGATGGGCAGCAGCGTAAATGGTGAGACAGGTCTGGTACTGCGATCGACAATCTGCCTACCAAGCGTGAAGATTAAGGCAAATTATGCTTACAATGGGCTCTTCAATTCAATGTCCAGCAGTGGACTTTTACCGGCCGATGAATAATGAACTTCTTATTCTAAAAGTAGAATTTAAGACCCTATTTAATTAGGTAATTATGGAGACATTTCAAATATAGGAAATAAATATAAAATAAAAAATTTTTTATTCCATGCGATACATTACGTATACTACTTTGAAAATATGCAACAATTCAAATTAAATAAATTAGTAACTTTGTTTTGGAACTTTGTGTTACTACAAGGGTTAGTTCATTAAATTCAATTTTTTTAACATTTTATCCACATGCATATACTAATAAGTTAATCAAGTATAATAAGTGAGGGTAATATGGTCATCCGGTTAATATTATCACTTTCTTATAACTCAAAAACTACAGCCTTGTTTGCATAGATCGTTCTGTGATATGATAGCTCTTCATCAGTCAATTAAATAATAAAGGGTCAAAAGGGCGCTGCTTTATCGACGCCATTTTGACAGTTGACATTTTCGTAAATATTTTAGTCGAATTTAGTAGTGTGTAGTGTATTTAGTTTTTCTTAAGTTGATTTTTCGAAGTGTTCCTAATTATTCCCAAAGCTTGTATACGACTTTGTGTTTTTGTCTCTGTCGTTCTCCTAGTTTTGGTTTTATAGGGCGGCAAAGCTTAATGTGACCATATTACCCTCACGTACCTTATTACCATTTACAAAAATAAAATATTTAAAATAAGATATTTTTCGAATATCTAGTAAAAATAAGTAAATGCCCACTATTTACTTCAAAATTTCTTACGATATATTTTAGTTTTGTTTATACATTTCATTATTACTATTTATTTAGAATTGTAAGCTCTTCTACAATTCAATCTAGTAATATTTAAATTTCGAAAAAATAACCTAATCAAACTAGCACTATAGTAAAAAACATCAGAAAACACTTATGACCAGTCCATCACTCGTAAAACATATCCCTTTTTGTAAAAAAAGCTACTATGGATTTTCTATTGTTATTGCAACATATTTTATCAACAGTATCACAAGTGAATTCATTGTATAATAAAAGTAAGATGTATTCACGAGAACGTTTGTCATGACAATTATGAACCTCTTGTCAAGTATGTTAGATCACGGGAGCAATTTCTCTAGTTTTAAACACTTTAATTGATTCTCGCTTACCTAAATTAAGTATTAATTATCTCTATGTCTGTCTCTTTCATTTGTCATTAGTGAAGAGAGAGAGAGAACAACTTTAAGCATATTAAGCATTCTTAAATCGACGTCAATTGTTATGAGTTTATGTTTTATAATTTCATCATATAGAATAGCTGTTTTATGTTGTTAAATATATCCATTAAATTACTATATTTGAATAATTCAGTATCATTTAAATATTATTTTGTCACACCACTAGCAACTTTACAAGGCGTAAATTTAGCTTCACATGAAATACTGTTCTCATCTCTGATCCGGAGCACCCCAGTGCCAACTCCTAGAGCGGCCCGAATTTTTTGACTGAATTTTTTCTGATTGGCTCGGCTTTGTGAAGTTGTATCCCTGTGCATTTTATATCGCATTTTCCACAGGGAGTGCTCTGATGAATTGTTTGGGTAAATTCCAGTCGAATGCTTGGAGGTCCACCACTGTGTGATGTACCAGAAGTTTTCTTAACCAGATATTTTTCTTCTGGAACTTTAAGAAAAGAGCCTACTCTTTTTTAAAAGGCCGGCAAAGCACCTGGCATGCCCCTGGTGTTGCAGTTATTCATGGGCGGTGGTAGTCATTTGCCATCGACTGAGTCGCATGCTCATTTGGCCCTTTTCTCATTAATGGAAAAATAATTTAAGATTAAAAATTTTGTACAACTGACTTCAATATAAATTATTAAGAATAACTCAAAAACTATTAGTCAAACCTTAATCAAATATGGGACCACATGAGAAGCACCAGCTTTCAGATACAAAAAGAATCATCGAAATTGGTTCACCCAGAAAAAAGTTATGAGGTAAGACACATAAAAAAGAAAGAAAAAAAACATACAATCGTATTGAGTACCGTCTCCTTTTTGGAGTCGGTAGAAAATGTAGTTGAATTAGGAACAATTTTGTATTTAATAAAGTTAACTGTAAAAACTTATAATTATGAATTTAAATTTACATAACATAATATACAATATTTTATTATATACAATATTAAAAACTATAATAATTAAAAACTGAAACTAGTAATTTAATTATCAAAATAAAATTTTTGTAATTTAATTATCAAATTATTTAACTGTAAAGTAAAATATAAGATAAATACGTTTTATTCGTTCCACTGTAACAACTGAGGCGATTTTAATAAATCCTCATAATTCAGATGCAATTTACCTTAGAAAAGCGAGTAATGAAGTTTTCTTTATTATTATTTACAAGGACCGATTCAAAAGCAGCTTTTAGTAAAGTAACTTTATGCCTGGAAACGATAGCAGTTAAATCTTTAAATCCTCCGGGTTACAACCAGTCGTAACCATTTCAATTAAGACTGGCTTCCTCGGAAGGATTTTATCTACCAAAGGAATTTTATGAAATGAAATGAATGACTCAGGGGACCCTTAATGTTTTATTTAACCAAAACAAACCATAATTACGTAGTGTTGCCACATTGCAGATATATTACGGATGAAGCACTAGTCGGATCGACTGGAAAATATCACACTCACAGAATACCAGCGTAAAATAGCATATAACATTGCAAATGTTTTATATAAAGATTGACAAGAACCGGGTGCATTTTTCTGGTAAAGAGGCATTCCATCTTAGTCCTTAGGGATGATAATGTACATGCATATTTTTCTTCATTCTAAGTCGACCGGGAAAGATGCTACACTTTTACATGCCAGCGTAAAATAGTACCACAATGCTGCAATGTATCATACATTGCAGCATTATGGTCTATGAATGATAGTCTGGGGCAACTCAGTAGACACAGAAAGAACATTCATTGAACAGAAACAATGTATACGTTCCATTTGTAATTTATCACCAACGAATAGTTTTAAACCTTATATTTAGAGGCTGAAATTCTTGTCTTAATTTATGAAATGTGTTATTTTGTCAAAACTCACAAATATCCGTGTAAAATTAATTCTGAAGAAATCATTAATTATCATGGGAGATATCCGCACAAACTTGTGCTACTCACGATGCTCACAAGTTTATATAGAAATAACTGTTATTCAAAGGCTATTGAATTTATATTAAATTGCCAGCAGACTGGAGGATCACAACTTTACGTGCTTTCCGAGGCATGGGGCATTCTGAGACATGAAATACAACCTACCTTCTGACTCCTGAGCTGCTTCCGAGAATTAACTGACAGAAAAACCCAATAACTTATTTCAACCCGACTCGCAATTCAAGCCTGGGATGATATGATCATCAGTCGCACTTACAACCACTAGGCCAACGAGACAGTTTTTGAGAGAGTTATAGTATATAGAGAAATTAGTCCGCTGCTAAATATTTTATTATTCCGATATGTAAGATTTCTCATAAAGTTTTCCTTTACCGCCAAGTACGTGGGAAAAAAACCACTTAACAATTTCATTAGTGCCGGTTGGGGTTAAACCCGGTGTGTGTAATATTGTATTATTAATGACTAGTCCAGGCCCATCTTCGTTCGGGTTAAATTTGTTTTCACGGTGAGATACTTGATATATAAATAATGTCCTCCTGACCAGACAGTGGTCACGGCGGCCAGTCTCAACGTAGACCAGCCATCTGCATAGGACAGGATTATAGTGCCCGATTGTATACACAAGCACCGGTGCACTCTTATTCCTTAAGTCTCTTAGTCCGATGGGACGGTCATCCGACACACCGGAGAGAGATCATGCGCAGGACCAACGGCTTTGCGTGCTTTCCGAGTCACATGGATGAGACACCGCCAACTTCCTGACTCCGGGTTGGTTTCTGCTGCTACCAAAAGTTCACTGCTTACCTGTTACGAGCTTGGGGTTCAGACAATTAAAAACTGCCGATTGAATTACCAAACTCGTAACATGGTGTCAAGTAGGATCTGTGAGGATGCTTATGACAGACCAGCTCAACAATGAGTGGAAAGACAGCCTACGACATGCACAGCAGGAAGATTCGGACATCAAGCCGATTCTAGAATGGATGAAGGCCAGTGCTCTAAGCCCAAGTGGAGTGATGTTTCAGCGATGAGTTCGACCACGAGCTATTGGGCCCAATGGGACAGCTTGCTGATTCAGGGTGGAGTCTTGTGCCGTAAATGGGAAAATGGTCAGGGAGACAGTTGTCATTTGCAAAAATTTGTCCCTAAAGCTAAAGTACCGGATGTTCTACAGCTGTACCATAATGGTTGTTCAGGAGGCTACCTGGGAGTTAAACGAACTCTACTGAAGATCCGAGAACGGTTTTACTGGGTCCACTGTCGTGACGATGTCGAGGACTGGTGTCGCAAATGTACAAGTTGTGCGGCAGTTTTATTGTCTCGAACCCCAAGCTCGTAACAATTGGTGTCAGAAGTGGGATCACATCATGCCGATTTTACCAAAAGACGACACGGAGGGTATCCGTACCGAAGTCAACGCCAGCAAGAGAGACGGACCAGAGACGATTTGGTACAACGCCGCAAACGTCGGAGGGCCAGCTGCCGACCACGGAGGCCGGCCCGTCAGCAGCTCCTGCATCTGCAGCACCTGACTTAGGTGCTCTGATGATGATGCTGCAGGGCGCACTCGCCGACTGGAGGAACAGGCCCGCCGACAGGAGGAACAGGCCCGTCGGTTGGAAGAGCAGCTGCAGCGTGGACAGGAGGAACAGGCCCGCCAACGGAAGAACAGATGCTCCTCGAAGGACCTTCACGCTACCTTCGGGAAAGAGATAAGGGTGAAGGATAGGGTTGCTCAACATGACAACCGCCTGTCGGAAGCTGAAACCCGATCGACCAAGTGAAAAATCGGGTTGACAACGTGATTGCTGACGTGAAGAAAACGCTGGACGACCTCAAACTTGGGGATGGAGTTACAGCTCCGTGGTAGCTTCTAACACCTTCGCTACGTGGATTCAAAGTGCCGCCGTTCGACGGGACTTCTTTCTGGTCGGCGTACAGAATCCAGTTCGAGGCTGTCATGAAGGCGAACGGCTGGAATAAAAGTCAGGCCATGACTGCTCTCATCCTAGGCCTGCGCGACCAGGCCTTAACTGTTCTGGAAGCTCTCGGTAAGGAACTTACGAGCAGCTCCTTGAGGCATTGAGGCGAGATATAGCGACGCTCACCTGGAACACGTCTTTCGTGCGCAGCTCAAAGATCGCGTGCAACGCAGCAACGAAAACCTGCAGCAGTGGGCCCTTTAGGTGGAAAAGCTGGTTCGAAAAGCATACCAGTCTGTACCTGCGCTCATTGTAGGGAACCTGGTGCAGACATTCATCGACGGCATCCGCGACCTTGAAGTCAGAGCTGCTGTGAGCCTGGCACCACCAGAGACACAGGACGCGTTAGCCCATGCACTGGAGGTGGAAGCCGTACGGCAGGATCATCGATCCCATCGCGTCAGGAGGTTGCAGCAGCTGCGGTTCGCGACTGCAATAAGGATACAGCCCTAGGTGCTGGCTGTGGGGAAAGGGCCATCTTCGATCCAGCTGCCCTAAGCGAACTGTAGAAAGGGAGGTGATCGATCTCGAGAGGGTAGTGCGGCTAACAGCACCGCCCAGCAGCAACAGAGAAGGTAAAAGCCAGGACTGTGGGGCCGGTGCTGGCTGATGTTAAAAGAGCCCCAAGGTTCGATCTCACAAACCCATGATGGGAACAGCCTAATCATCAAAGGCGAGGTCAACGGAACGCCGTGTAAACTGACCATAGACACTGGAGCCTCTCGCACGGTTGTCAGTTCCCAACTTATAAGTCAGTTCCTTGGGACTCCGCATACAACCGAGAGCGCATTAATTTGGTAACAGCCACCGGTCAGCGCATACCCGTCCGTGGAAGAAGGATGGAGTTGAAGCTAGGCAACATGATCTACCTGCATAATGTCATCGTGGCTGATATAATGGACGACTGCATCCTGGGCCTAGACTTCATGAGGAAGAATTGTTGTGAGATCGATGTTAGGTGTTTTGAAATGTGGACATGAAGAACTTTTCGTGGAAGGGCGATACCGGGGTGTACAGCCTTAAGAAGATTGTTCTGCCGCCGAGATCGGAAACGATTGTGCCGGTTAGTCTTCCTCGGAATCCTGGGCAACTCATCGTTGTGTACTCGTGGAAGGGTGGACAATGACCTTCCGTGGAAAGTGGCTCGAACCTTGGTCAGAACCACCGACATCTCAAGAGTACGTGTGCTGAACCTTTGTGATCAGGAACAGATTATGGAAAAGGCACACTGGTTGGTACTTGTGAGGAAGTGGATTGGTTGCGTAGGTGCCAATATCCATCGACTGGGACCCCCAGCAAGGATGCACAAACGAGGGTGACCACACTTTAGAAGACTGTCGCAGCGTTCTCTCCCCGAATGAAGTGGTCAAGGCGAAGAAGTTGTTACTCAAGTACGCCGATGTTTTCTCGTCAAACGATGCTGACATAGGAAAGACTGGCTTAGTTCAACACAAAATAAACACAGGAGAAGAATTGCCTATCCGTCAGCGCCCAAGAAGATTGCCGGTAGCACGTGAAAAGGAAGTGGAAACCATGATTGAGGGAATGGTGAAGGATGGTGTTATTGAACCTTCATCTAGTCCATGGTGTTCACCTGTGGTGCTGGTAAAGAAGAAGGATGGCAGCATGCGGTTTTGTATTGACTACCGCCGTCTGAACGACGTTACAAAGAAGGACAGCTATCCCTTGCCAAGAATTGATGACACGCTGGACATGCTTACAGGCATAAAGTGGTTTAGCACACTGGACCTGAAAAGTGGCTACTGGCAGGTTGAAATTGACCCTAAGGACAGGGAGAAACTGCATTCTCGACAGGAAAGGGTCTGTGGCAATTTAAAGTTATGCCGTTTGATTGTGCAATGCTCCAGCAACGTTTGAAAGGTTGATGGAGCTTGTACTTACCGGGTTAATTGGCGATGCCTGTCTGGTCTACTTGGATGACATCATCATCGTAGGCCGTACGTTTGAGGAACACCTTCAAAACCTGGAACGCGTGCTCATGAAGATTCAGAGTGCCAACCTCAAGTTGAGTCCGAAGAAATGTTCACTATTCAAACGGCAAGTTAGCTTTTGGGGTATGTAGTGTCGGAAGAAGGTATCCGCACGGATCCAGAGAAATTGCCGCTGTCAAGGATTGGCTGGTTCCAAAAGACAAGACACAGGTTAGAGCATTTTGGATTTGTGCTCCTATTATCGGCGATTTGTAAAGAACTTTGCAGATATAGCCAAACCTCTGCACAAGCTAACCAAGGAGAAGCGACATTTCTGCTGGGATGAAAGTTGCGATATCGCATTCCAGGAGCTCAAGGACCGTCTGTGCAAAACACCTATTTTGGGGTACCCTGATGCGAGCAAGGAATTTATAGTTGACACAGACGCAAGTGATATAGGACTTGGCGGTGTGTTGTCTCAAAGGAATGGTGATCAAGAGGTTGTGATAGCGTACTTCAGCAAGTCTTTGTCAAAGCCGGAAAGGAACTATTGTGTCACAAGACGGGAATTGCTTGCTGTGGTAAAGTCCTTGCAGCATTTTAGCAAATATCTTCTGGGGCGGAAATTTCTCTTACGAACTGACCATGCTGCACTGAAATGGCTATTGCAGTTCAAAATCCAGAAGGACAAGTTGCGAGATGGATTGAGCTACTACAGGAATACGACTTTGTGATCGAACATCGCAGCGGGAAATCTCATGGCAACGCAGATGCATTGTCAAGAAGACCTTGTCCTGAAGATTGCAAGCATTGTACTAGGCAAGAGGGTAAGGAAGTGGTATCTGTGAGGATGCTTATGACAGACCAGCTCAACAATGAGTGGAAAGACAGCCTACGACATGCACAGCAGGAAGATTCGGACATCAAGCCGATTCTAGAATGGATGAAGGCCAGTGCCCTAAGCCCAAGTGGAGTGATGTTTCAGCGATGAGTTCGACCACGAAAAGCTATTGGGCCCAATGGGACAGCTTGCTGATTCAGGGTGGAGTCTTGTGCCGTAAATGGAAAATGGTCGGGA
>JAGSMP010003147.1:0-14107 GCA_029286625.1 Parnassius orleans | reverse complement strand
ATTTTGGATTTGTGCTCCTATTATCGGCGATTTGTAAAGAACTTTGCAGATATAGCCAAACCTCTGCACAAGCTAACCAAGGAGAAGCGACATTTCTGCTGGGATGAAAGTTGCGATATCGCATTCCAGGAGCTCAAGGACCGTCTGTGCAAAACACCTATTTTGGGGTACCCTGATGCGAGCAAGGAATTTATAGTTGACACAGACGCAAGTGATATAGGACTTGGCGGTGTGTTGTCTCAAAGGAATGGTGATCAAGAGGTTGTGATAGCGTACTTCAGCAAGTCTTTGTCAAAGCCGGAAAGGAACTATTGTGTCACAAGACGGGAATTGCTTGCTGTGGTAAAGTCCTTGCAGCATTTTAGCAAATATCTTCTGGGGCGGAAATTTCTCTTACGAACTGACCATGCTGCACTGAAATGGCTATTGCAGTTCAAAATCCAGAAGGACAAGTTGCGAGATGGATTGAGCTACTACAGGAATACGACTTTGTGATCGAACATCGCAGCGGGAAATCTCATGGCAACGCAGATGCATTGTCAAGAAGACCTTGTCCTGAAGATTGCAAGCATTGTACTAGGCAAGAGGGTAAGGAAGTGGTATCTGTGAGGATGCTTATGACAGACCAGCTCAACAATGAGTGGAAAGACAGCCTACGACATGCACAGCAGGAAGATTCGGACATCAAGCCGATTCTAGAATGGATGAAGGCCAGTGCCCTAAGCCCAAGTGGAGTGATGTTTCAGCGATGAGTTCGACCACGAAAAGCTATTGGGCCCAATGGGACAGCTTGCTGATTCAGGGTGGAGTCTTGTGCCGTAAATGGAAAATGGTCGGGAGACAGTTGTCATTTACAGTCGAGCGTCGAGTCGAGTGCCTGCTGTACTGCCATATGTCAGAGGTGTCACTGACAAGATTGGCTACATCCTGAAGCGTGCTTCTATTAAAACATACTTCAAGCCGCCGAAGAAGATTAGTCAGTTTTTACCATCAGTCAAGTGTAATGTCCCTCTGCAAGATGCAGGAGTGTACAAGCTTGATTGTGAATGTGGTCTCTCTTATATAGGACAAACTAAAAGATCAATAAAAGTCCGCGTTAAAGAACACATAGCTGATGTGAAGAGTCGGGGCTCAAGGAAGTCTGCAGTCTGTGAACACGTACAGGATCGCTCCCTTCACTATATTAGATTTGATAGACCACAAATCCTCGCTCTTTAGCGACCTGTTCTTTAACACCGATTCCTTCCAAGGATGATTTGCGAGGCTACGAGGGTGATCCAAAAGTTGAATTTTGTATATAATTGAATTAAATGATAATCGGTTACTTCAGGTCCGCATAAAAATCCAAAAAATATTTTTAGCTTGCTTATATACTCACTACGTAAGCCTAAAACAATCATATAAATAGATCACGATTTCCGAGATACATTCATTTGAATACGAACTGTCAAAGAGATAACATAAACATGGAGAAAACGAAATTAGAGCTGTCATCAAGTACCTCTGTTTGAAAAAATGTCTTCAAAAGACACACAGTGACTTAGTGGAAACATTGGGGACTTTGCTCCTCCATATTCTACAGTTCTCGCTGGACCAAGGAATTTAAACTGGGCAGAACATCCACTGAAGATGAACATCGCGAAGGACGCCCATCCACGTCCCTCACTGAAGACAACGTGAAAAAGTCGAGATGTTGTGTTGGCAGATCGAAGAGTGACCATCAGGCTTGTAGCTGAGCTCACAGGATCTCATATGGTAGCGTGTAAAGAATCCTTGCGAACGAATTGCATATGAAAAAGGTCTCTGCGCGTTGGGTACCCAGAATGTTAACCGACGAGCAAAAGAAAAATCGAGTTGACATTTCGAGGGTCAATCTCGAAAAGTTCCAAGCAGATCAAGAAAATTTTTTGTTCCGTTTTGTGACTATGGACAAGACCTGGATCCACCATTTTGATCCTGAAACGAAACAACAATCGATGACTTGGAAGCGAGCCTCCTCACCGACGCCAAAGAAATTCAAAGTTTCAAGTTCGGCGGAAAGGTTATGGCATCTGTTTTTGGGACGCTCAAGGCATAATTATGGTGGAATATTTGGAAAGGGAGCCACTATTACGGGCTCTTACTACGCAGACCAAATAAGAAGATTACGAGAGGCCATTAAGGAAAAAGACGCGGCAAACTGCGAGCTGGAGTGCTGTTTCACCAAGACAACGCACCGGCTCACAAAGCCGCAGTTGCGATGGCTGCCATTCAAGAAACGGGATCTGAACTGCTCGAACACCCTCCTATTGCATGTTAGGAAGTAAGAGAGCATTTTTCTTCTGCCAACAAACTGCTGAGCAGTTTGGCAGACTATAAAACTTTAACAGTGTAAATTTAAATAATTATGTTAAATAAATAAATAAAAAATATTCGCCAGATCTAGCTCCTAGTGATTTCTACCTCTTTCCTCGGCTCAAAGAACGCCTCCGAGGCAAGAAATTCGAAGACGATAGCGAAGTAATGGCCGCTATTGAAGCGTTTTGGGAGGGTCAAGACAAGAATTTTTTCAAAGGAATCCTGGGTTTAGGAAAAGATGGACTAAATGTATTGATTTTTAGGAGACTATGTAGAAAATAAATTATTATTTTAACTTTAATTACCGTGTTTTATTTTCATTATCATTACTTTTGGATCACCCTCGTATTGAAATCAAAAACATCCTAATTTCAATAGAGAAGATGGCTGGGTGCTACCATCTGCTTGGGATCCTATAATTAATAAAATTAAATCCCAACCCAAGCATACAACTGCAAGACTTCAAGATACTGTAAGTTCATACTGCGTAGATCGGAAGAAAAATTAATAATATTTAATCTGAGGTAACCGTGGTTAACTATGACATTGAGACGTCAAATACCTCAGTTCCCCGTGACCATGGGTGCTGTAAATTAATAAAATAGTAAATTACTCGAAACGTCGGAATATAAGTTAATATACGCGTTAAAATCCGTAAAACTAGTATTATTTCAAAAGGCCCAACATGGCTGAAAACATATTAAAAACTACCACAAAAACATACTCTACGGATCAAGAAGTGAACAAAGTAATGCAAACATACGTCACTATTCAACGTCACAGCTCTGACGTAATCGAACCGTTGATAAGCAAACATAGCTGTATGACGCGAGTGACCCGTATACCTACCTGGGTATTGCGGGCGGTGTCAAATTCAAACCGAGGACGCCGTATCTAACTACACCTGAAATCAAACAAGCAAAACACATTATTATAAAACATACAACAAAAGTATTTTTATGAAGAAATACTTACCATCAAGAAGCAGGGAAAGTGAAGCGTGGCAGTAAACTACTGTCCTTAATCCATTCTTGATGAAAACGATCTTCTAAGAGTTGGTGGTAGGATCAAAAACGCAAGCATCGATGAAAGCATGAAGCATCCTCTCATCGTCCCACACAGCGGACACTTCACTGATCTCATAATCGATCAAGCACAAGGCTACCTTCCACGGTGGAGCCCGCCTGACCCTATCAAAGCTAAGACAGCAATACTGGATTATTGGCGCCAGAGGGCTGTCAAAAACGCATCCGTGAATGTGTTGTCTGCAGAAGGCACAACCCAATCAAACAGACTCAAATCATGGAGATCTGCCGTCGGCAAAATGTAACCCGACCAGGCCATTTTACCACGTTGGTACCGATTACACCGGTTTCATCTACGTGAAAGCAAACAAAGAATGAGGCATAAAACGACGAAAGGATACGTTGCAGTTTTTGTGTATGGTCACTAAGGCCGTACACCTTGAAATGGTATCAGACCTCTCCTCATCAGCATTCCTCGCAGCACTTCTACGAATGGCAGCACGCCCCATAGCCACGCTCACCTGTACAGTGACAACGGAACCAACTTCGTCGGCGCCAACAAACACTTACAGCAGGAATTCATCAATCTTCGACAAACCTTGGACGATGATTTCTTCTCAGCAATACAGACATGGAGATTGAATGGCACTTTAACGCCCCACGTGGCCTAGTGCAGGAGGTCTATAGGAAGCGGCGGTGAAGAGCCTAAAATTCCACTAACGAAGAGTCATCGGAGCACAAAAGCTTACATTTTAGGAGCTATCCATATTGTTGTCACAGCTGGAAGCGTACTTGAACTCACGGCCACTGTGTGCTCTGAGCGAAGATCCCGAGAACATCAACTTCCTCACTCCATCACATTTTCTAGGAGAGGCCCCACCCTCACCATCATCGAAACCGAAAGTGACGAGCGCACATTGGCAACTTGTACAGAAAATCTTCTACGACATCTGGAAGAGATGGCAGTTGAGATTTGTGCCAATTATCAGCTAGAAGCTGATAATTGGTACAGGAGAAGAGGCACCAGAAGCAAAGAAACATGAAAATTGGTGACGTTGTCGTCATACATGACGTAAACTTACCCGGAAAGGACGATCTGGTCAGAGTGGTGTCTGAAAACTAAAACAACATTATCAAGAGGCCTATCACAAAATATCACCACTTCGCAGATAATAGCGTTAATAGCAAGCAAATTCGGAATCAAACAATAAGCAATCTATAGCAGAAGGCACCAAAGCAAATAGAACGCAAAGCAAAAATCATGCAAATTCATAGCATTAGCAATGGTGACTTTACTACCAGCATTTCACCCGCTCAGTGTGCCTTCAACCTACTGAGTCTAAGCAATAATCAGAGCATTTATTTGGACAAAATTTCCACCATGCACCTTATCAGAGATCAGTGGAACCTCATTGTCTACTACGAAATTAATCCTACTGACTCGGCGTTGATTTGTTCCGCAAGTACTTCGATAATTTGGATAATATATGCTCCAAGGTATCAAAACAAACAAAATGTGACGCAATGTTGTTGCAACTACGTCATGAGGCCACAGAGCTAGACTACTATCATCGTATGCTGCTCGGTCAGCAATACACGCACTCGAGACGCCGGCGCGAGCTTATCAACGGTGTCGGATATCTAGCGCACAACTTGTTCGGTGTATAAGACGACGAGTTCGCTCAAAATACGAGAAAGACATCAATCTAATCAGGATGAATCAGAAAATCTCGTTCTTCTATGGAAAAATCAAATATCCATAGTAGAAGCTGAATACAACCTTTGAGTCGAATCGTGGAGTCTATGAACAAGCAGCACAAGATCTTCAACGACCATATCATAGAGCTAGAAAAGAAGCCAACATCATAGCAAACGAAATTCAGACCGAAAAAATCATCAATAAATTTATCCTCTCATCCATGATAGCAAACAAAATTTTAGCCAATTTAAAAACATTCAATAAACGTTGGTGGAGACCAGCAAAGACATTCACTATAGGCAGTTTAATGTTTATTGATTAACGCCTGAACAACGAGTGAAGAGATAAATATTATCTCTGGCCAATCATCAAAGGAATTAGCTCTGTCTATAAACAACATCCAAAACAACTTATCCAGACTCTATCATTTATTGAAGTAAGAGCAAGGATGACAAGCCAATACTTTATTTTCGAAATCAAAATCCGTTGGCAAGCAAGGATACCTACGATATTTACAGGCTTATCTCTATCCCTCAGCAAGTACAAAAACAGATGGTCCACATCACATCACACAGATCATATTACGATCAACATCCAAAAGGACTCGTACGTACCATTATCAGAAGAAGAAGTTCGAAGATGTACACAGTTTGACGCTGAGACTCAACTTTCCCCGCTACAGAAACCTATTTTCCATATGAATTCGGACGATATTCTCTGCATCAAAATGAAGACACAGATCAGTGGAAATCAAATCTTCGCCCTGCAAAGATATATGAGTTGAACTTAACAAACTAAATACCTACCTGTACTTTTGCTGTAATCAAGGACGATAAGAATAACATGAACGTCATGTTACAGCGCAACAACTTAGCAAGGCAGGTATTATCATTCTCGAGGACGGCTGTTTCATTAAAAGTGAAACATTGACAATATTTTCACACAGAAAGCAGGTCACTAATTATAATATCAAGCCCGACCTTGAAAAGATAGACATAACTCCAATCAATGATGTCATCAACCTATCAATTCCTCTCCAAAAACTCGATAAATTCGACGAGTCAGAAAATGAGGAGAATCGAAACACTTGTCGAGTATTGGACACCAAATAGAGCAGCTAAAGACAAGTGACGCTGACACAGAGTTGGCAGATCAGTTATCAAACCACGACCTACATCAATATGTGGTTATTTATCTTCTGCTGGGAGCAGCTATACTAGCATCAGCATTATTTGCTTTGCGAAGCCTACGTCGCAGATATACCGCACGTATACAGGCGCCATTTCAAAGCGAAAGATCTGCTGGCTTGAATGTACACTTGAACTGTACATTCAAGCCATAGCCCTAACACAGAGCAACCAGCATCGGTCGAGCCCCGCGGTATCGCAGTTACGTAGTCGGGTGAACTGAGTGCACGCGCATTGGATAAGTCGACGTCGCCTACAGTTTGCAAACGTTTTAGTGATCTTAGTGCAGTGTAGTTAAGCGAAATTTATAAGGTTTTTAATTGAAGTTTATAAGCTAATTTTTGTAGTATCATCATCATTATCAATTTGTATCATTTCGTAATTACCTATCAATCATCATCTGTTCTCTCTCTCGCCCTGCAGCATGTAAGGTCTTTACAAACCGCACATTTCAGCACATCAGCATTATAACCTTATTGTATAATTTTTCATTCTCATCAATTGAGTACGCAATCATTCGCCATCGCGCATTGTACTCACTATCAATAATATCAGAATAAATTACATAATCAGTTCAAGTCTTTATCAAGTTTCTATCAATTTCTAAGATTGTACAGCACAGCAGCTCGTACAATATATGTATATTGCCGTTATTTCATTATCTTGTGTATTATTTAGATATGTGTGTTTATGTTTACTTTTATTTTCTCTGTAAATTATTTTTTATGTTCTCTGTAACTGCCTTTGTAGTGTCCTAAGGTTGACTGCCAGAGAATGCTTTTCGTATAAGTCCGCTTTTTGCACCTATCCTATTGGTAAGGTTCAGTAAAGATTAAATAAATAAATAAACTTTGTTGTGTATTAAGTGTAATTTCTTATTTTATATAGTTTGGTCACTCCTGTAAAATTGCATCACGCTATAAGCAGCAGTGCTACCGGGCCTGGGCTGACGCATCAACGTCCCGGGATTTTAACCAGCGCTCTAAAAAACAAGTATAATTGCGCCTCCAGGTCCTTCAAAAGTGTCATTGCCAAGGCGCACATCGGCAGAATTGGCGAGAAACTAGTTGGCCTCCCTTCGGGAACACGTGCATTCTGGTCTCTCGCCAAGGCTGTCCAAGTGAACTTCTGTCAGCCATCTCTACCATCTCTGCACAGGGTGGACGACTCACTGGCCCATGACGTAAAGGAGAAAGCCGATCTACTAGGCTCTCTTTTTGCTTCCAACTCGACTCTCGATGACGAGGGGAACACACAGCCGACCATCCCGCGGTGTGAGTGCTCCATGCAGGAAGTGCTGTTTACACAGCACTCGGTGCGTAAAGCACTCTCCTCTTGACGTCAACAAATCGAGTGGGGCTGATGGAGTCCCAACTATTGTGCTGAAGACGTGTACTCCGGAGTTGGCACCGGTTTGAACGCGTCTTTTTCGGTACTCCTACTCCCTAGGCGTAGTCCCGAACTCATGGAAGACAGCTTTGGTGCACCCAAGACCTAAAAAAGGCGACCGCTTAGATCCGTCCAACTACAGGCCTATCGCTATCACCTCCTTGTTCTCCAAAGTAATGGAAACTATTATTAACTGCCAGCTCATGCGGTACTTTGAGGATCACCAGCTGATTAGTGACCGCCAGTATGGTTTTCGTCGAGGTCGCTCAGCTGGTGATCTTCTAGGTTACCTAATTCATAGATGGGCGGAGGCAGTGGAGTCCAAGGGGGAGACGTTGGCCGTTAGTTTCAACATAGCGAAGGCCTTCGATCGGGTCTGGCACAAAGCGCTTCTTTCGAAACTCTCTTCCTATGGGTTTCCCGAGAAAATGTGAAATTGGATCACCAGTTTTGTTGCAGATCGAGGCATCAAGATCGTTGTAGACGGTGCATGCTCCGATTGCAAGCCCATTAACGCTGGTGTTCCACAAGGCTGTGTGCTATCACCAACGCTGTTTCTTCTGCATATCAATGATATGTTGCAAACCGGTAACATTCATTGCTATGCAGACGACAACACTGGTGATGCTTTAAACACCGGCCGTACCAATATTTCTCGGGAAAACGTCGCCGAGTACCGGAAGAAACTTGTCTCAGACTGGGGCGACTACGTCTAGTCCATTTCAATCCCCAGAAGACACAAGTTTGCGCGTTTACCGCTGAAAAGAACCCCTTTGGCGTATCTCCTCAGTTTCAAGGCACTCCCTTTGTTGCCTCAGCCAGTATCGGAATCCTCGGTTTCAAAATATCGAGTAATGTGCAGTTTGGTGGTCACTTAAGAGAAGGCCAATTGGCCTCTAAAAGCTTGGCGTGCTGAGCAGAGCGGAACAGTATTTCATGAGAACACCCCTTTAACCACTTCTGGTGCTTAAAATGCTTGTGTTAGAAGTGGTTCACGACAATAGTTGAATGGCGGATCTGAACCCACGACCTTCGAGTTCGCGGTCCGCGCCCTGCCATTAAGCTACTGACGCTTCAATAGTATAAAATTGCAGATGCGTTGTCACTTCTGAGGACAAAAATTAAAAGCTCCATTTCCAGAAAATTGCTCTCCGTTTCTCACTCACTCTCTCACTCACCATAAGAAACACAGCAGCTTTATTCCTATGTAATTTGTTGAAATAGAAATAAACATTATTATTATTAAGTTTACGCTTGTATTCTGTGAGAGCTTGGTCCATCCGGTAGAGCCGACCCATTGGTACTTCAGCCATAATGTATCTGCAGCGTGGCTCTTTCACGTACAAATACGTATATTTGTAGTACCTGTTAAAGTTCTCTTTAAATAGGTCTAAGTATGTCTTAAAAAAAGTTAGACCTTCTTCTAATCGAAAATCATAAACCTTTGAGCATATGTTTCATTGAAACTATATTTCGAAAGATATCTAATAAATCGTAGGCACAGACATTATTTTTCTTCATTCAATTGTGTCTAAAAATATTGAGTTTGATTCTTAAGATTACATTGCAAAATGAGTAACTATAGTTTCAAGTCAATCAGGTGTATAGTTTTAGTGTTGTATAGGTATATATGTATATGTATATATACATATAAGCAAAATACCACTGACTGACTGACTCATCACGAGATCTCTAAAACTATACACCTGATTGACTTGAAATTTAGTATAGTTACTCATTTTGCATTGTAGACGCTCACTAAGAAAGGATTTTACGATAGTCATATCAAAAAAAAATGGGTTAACACATTCAGAGACATAATGTTTCAGAGATACATGATATCTCTGAAATAAACGATAGCCGATTATTCATACTTTCTCTTCATATTTATGTTTGATATGTTTGCTAGATATTTTTGGATATTTAGGTAAAGATCCATGAAAAAAACATAGATTTTGAAAGTAAATTATGGTTTTATGTTGTATCAAAATTGTGATAGGGTTGTTAAGAACTTCTATACAACTAACCGCACATTTTTCTTCATTGCTGTTCCTAATATCCATTTTTCAGCAAAATGTTTGTCCAAATTACAAAAAAAGTTTAATACATCCCTTACCCAATAGTTGAGAAGCCGACAATTTATGTTTAGATGTATGTTTTATTATTTTTATTATTTCCCAAAATTGATTGTTTTTAAACGACTTTTCTCAAACTGCCTTTTAAGTTTGGGCAATATTAAGGTCATTGCGATAATTTCTATACATATGTTTAGGTATTAAACATTGTTTGTTTCCCAGTGTTAGTTTTAACTTTTAATATACATTAAATCTCTATACGCCAAATGCCACTTTGGTTTAATATTCTTAAAAATCGTGGCGATTGTATTTCCATCATTAATTCATTTATTAAATACTATCAAAATTTCACTGCTGATAATATAAAATTAAAAATGTTGTACAAACTACTTGAGTATATATTATTAAGGATAACTCAATAATTATTGGTCAGATCTTAATCAAATTAATCTGGAACCACATGAGAAGCACCAGCTTTCAAATAAAAAAAGAATCATCGAAATCGGTTTACGTAGAACAAAGTTATGAGGTAACATACGTAAAAAGAACATACAGTCGAATTGAGTACCTCCTCCTTTTTGAAGTCGGTAGAAAATAAGATGTATTGCTTCAAAGGGGGGATATTTCCTACAGTTGGCGGGCGAGCAAGGCATACTTGTTAGCTAATGCAGTTTTTTATTTTTTGGTGTTGTTGAAGAATATGCGACGACACCCACGGTATGATATGGGGTATGGGTAGTTGTTTTTTTTATGCCCCCACTACACTTATAAAAGTACTATTTTAAGCCGACTTTATAACAAGAGGTGGTTCTCAATGCAACGGTATGTTCTCTTTTTGCATGTATGTTACGCGATACCTTCATCAATTATTGTGAAACGATTAATAGCTAATACTTTAGAAGTGATCCCAGAAAAGAAATAATAAAGAAAAATTTTTACACATAAAGGTGGAAAAATAGGGGATGAAATTTATCATGCAACTATTTACACTATTTTCGGGCTTGTAATATTCCATAATCCACACAAAAGGATCAAAAAATCTTTTGATAAAAGTAAAAGCTGACTTCAAAGAACCAAAAAGAATAAGATAATTTTATATTATAGCTTCTGAAGTTAGAGCACTGTATTTTTATCAGAAGAAACTTTAAATTAAGTAACATCCACCGTGTAATTTGCGCATTAAAAATTAAATCACAATATTATTTGTTTAAAACATTAGCAGCTACTGAATATTTTAAATTTGAACGTATAACGCGCAATAGCTCTTAAATATGCATGAAGAGCTTTACACGCGGGAGCTAATACATCATACAATATATAAGTACCATATACTTATTGTATAGAAAAGCCAGTCAACTACATTAACTAGACAAAATTTATGTATAAATATTTTTAAATCTAAGCGTACTATAAAAAACCTGATGGTAAGTGGTTGATGTGGCCCATATACATCTACATCTATCTTCATTTGCGAATTAAAATACAGATGCGTTGTCAGCCGTGAGGACTAAGATAGAATGCCTCTTTTCCAGTAAAAAATCCGGTTCTCTACACTAAACATTCGAAGCAGCAGCATTAAGCTGCTATTTTACGCTGGTATTCTGTGAGAGCGTGGGCCTTCCCCGGTCGAGCCCACCCATTCGTGCTACAACTATTAATATAGCTGCAGCATGGCTCTACCACGTACAATAATTTTGGAAAGTATTTTAAATTTATCGAAATTTTCTTGAATAAAGATAATTTTACGGATTTTATCGACAACACTTCGAGTGCTTTACTGGATCTATGATCGTGGAGGAAAATTTTCTTTGGTAAGTTTGAAATTTATGTTACATTAAACGCGTAAAATACACGATTAATAATTTTGAAAGTTATTTTTACTAAGGATCTCGATTAATTTATAGTATGATTTAAAATCTTCTACAGCTTGAGATGGCGGTTGCAGATAGCTGCGATCGTACCGTTAACCGTCATTTATTTCAGCACTTAAGGCGATATTTTTGGACAGATAACGTTTATACTAACTGAATCTTATCTCAGAAAATAAATGTGGTACGGAACAATCTACTTAAGTGGCCTCCGTAGAGACTTTTGTGTTTATCTTAGTTTATTACAAATTTATTCTTACATTACTTATACGATAGACAATTTGATCGAATCTAAGGAAATTGACGTTTACTTAGAACAAAGTTTTCATGTTCATTTTTTTTAATATTACTAACGAGCTAACAGTTTCATATGATTGTAAGTGGTTCCTGCAGTCCATATTCATTGCAATCAACTTCAAACAAAGAAGGCTACAATTGTCATCTTTGAGGAATGAGATGAAATGACCCACAGACTGTGATTATAATGGCTTTATCACCCTTGAAATCGGATAACAACGGTGTTCTCTGCTCTGAGCAGACGGACACAAAGATCAAAAAGAAGATAACCCCTACAGCCCTACATCGTTTTTAAATTATTACTTTATTAAGTTGTAAAATCGATGCAGTGATTTAAAATTAATGGGATGGTATTTCCAGACTGATATTACATTGAAAAGAAGTTTTTTTCAAGGTCAAGGCAACTGCATTTCTCTCGTATAACATTAGACCATTCAACCAAAGGACGAGTAATGCGCCTAATGCTACGAACAAAAAAGTCTGTCACTTTTGGTGCGGACCGAGGAAACACTACATAGACAGTACTGCATACCTACTCAATAAATTTTTGTATCATTATGGCACACACAAATCTAAATCTCCAACACTGTTACATTTTACGCACACTTATAGGTTAAAAACATCAACATAGAAAAAGTTACGAGTGTAAAACAGACGAATTAATTGCGATGCTACCATATCGATATTTTATATCGATAGTTTCCCTAAGCGAAAAAAGGAAGCATAAGCAAAACGCACTCGAATTATTAAAATCATCTGAATACTTTAGTTTAGTCAGCGCAACAAGTCTTTTTGAGTTCCGTAGTAAAACACTCACGCCTGTCACCCAGAGGGGTACGCAGAAACTACGGACTTCCATTTGGCACGATCCTGACACACTTCTCTCGCCTTCTTTACATCCATATATCTACGCATACACGCTCATCGGTTAAGGGTACTCCTAATCTGGCCCATTTTCAATATATCGCCAATTTGGTCGATAAACCTTCGTCTAGGGTGTCCCTTCTCGACTCTTCCGTTCACTATAAATTTGCTTTGTCACTCTTTCCTCGTTCATTCTTTCTACGTGACCAAACCACCGAAGCTTTCCTTTCTTAATCGTGGTCACAACGTCATCTTGCAAACCACACTTTTCTCTTATCACACTATTTCTCACCCTGTCATTCAGATTCAGCCCTAGCATACCATTAATGACCGCATTTATACAGCATTTATTCTACCTCATGCTTTTCTGCCAGACCCAACTTTCACTACCATACATTGTGGGACTAACACAGCACTATGAATTGCCAAACGTGCCTTTTTGACACATTCTGACTTTTCATAATAGCGTGTAGAGCCCCATTCACTCTATTTCTGCGTTCACTCGTCGTTCTATATCCTTATCATATCTACCATCCCTCTAAATAAACATCCCAAATATACAAACTCATCCACTTGCTCAATCATCTTCTATTCTTATTTCACATAACGTTTTACTTACTTCTGTTTCAAAAACCATCACTTTCATCTTACTTGCATTCACTTTCATACCCCTTTCTTTTAATGACCAGTTCATTAAAGTAACCATCATTTGCAACTCGGCCGCCGACGATGCAAAATGACTTGATCATCGGCGTACAAAAAGCATTTGACGGTTAACTCACCCATTCTCAACTCACATTCTTCAACTTTCAAAGTTTGCAAACAACTGTCCATAAATAGGTTAAACAGCCACGGGGAAGCTACATAGCCCTGTTTGACACCTTTTTGTATGCCAAACCAGTCCGAGTAGACCCTATTGATCCTGACACAAGCAGTAGAGTCCCTATAAAGAGACCTTAATGCCTGTATCAAAGTCCATTAAGGTCAAACCAAATGAGTTAAGTGTTTGCCATAACACATTCCTGTCCACTCTATCATAAGCCTTTTCCAAGTCCATGAACGTACAAAAAATTTCTAGTTTTTGGCCAAAAACTTCTCCGCAATCATACGCATGGAAAAGGACTTGATCTGTACACCCCATCCCCTTTCTAAATCCAGCTTGCATCACAAATTTTTCCATCAGTTTCTTCCATAACTCTTTCAATTAACACCTTAGCACACAGTTTACCCACAATGCTAAGTGTTAATGCCAGTAGTTTTACAGTCCTGCTGTGATCCTTTTCCTTATATATTGGGACTATAACGGCTTTGCACCAGTCTTCCCAGTACCCGTCAGTTTCCAACATAAATTAAACAAGTACAGCAG
>JAGSMP010003146.1:0-61123 GCA_029286625.1 Parnassius orleans | reverse complement strand
GCGTGTAGAGCCCCATTCACTCTATTTCTGCGTTCACTCGTCGTTCTATATCCTTATCATATCTACCATCCCTCTAAATAAACATCCCAAATATACAAACTCATCCACTTGCTCAATCATCTTCTATTCTTATTTCACATAACGTTTTACTTACTTCTGTTTCAAAACCATCACTTTCATCTTACTTGTATTCACTTATACCCCTTCTTTTAATGACCAGTTCATTAGTAACCATCATTTGCAACTCGGCCGCCGACGATGCAAATATGACTTGATCATCGGCGTACAAAAAGCATTTGACGGTTAACTCACCCATTCTCAACTCACATTCTTCAACTTTCAAAGTTTGCAAACAACTGTCCATAAATAGGTTAAACAGCCACGGGGAAGCTACATAGCCCTGTTTGACACCTTTTTGTATGCCAAACCAGTCCGAGTAGACCCTATTGATCCTGACACAAGCAGTAGAGTCCCTATAAAGAGACCTTAATGCCTGTATCAAAGTCCATTAAGGTCAAACCAAATGAGTTAAGTGTTTGCCATAACACATTCCTGTCCACTCTATCATAAGCCTTTCCAAGTCCATGAACGTACAAAAATTTCTGTTTTTGGCAAAAACTTCTCCGCAATCATACGCATGGAAAAGGACTTGATCTGTACACCCCATCCCCTTTCTAAATCCAGCTTGCATCACAAATTTTTCCATCAGTTTCTTCCATAACTCTTTCAATTAACACCTTAGCACACAGTTTACCCACAATGCTAAGTGTTAATGCCAGTAGTTTTACAGTCCTGCTGTGATCCTTTTCCTTATATATTGGGACTATAACGGCTTTGCACCAGTCTTCCCAGTACCCGTCAGTTTCCAACATAAATTAAACAAGTACAGCAGGCTCTACCACCTCTATTAGATATATTTCACCTTAAATATAATATTACAAAGAAAATATTGTAAAACTTAATATATAATTGGTAGTTCCACTTTAAGTTGTTTGTATAATATTACTTTTAACTGCTTGGTACTTAATGTTTAATTTATAAATACAATTTAGTTAGTTTTATTCTTTTATATTTTTTAATTTTTATTCAACATAATATTGTGGTCAACAATCTTTTATTATGTATTAGATATCTGTGGAAACTTCATTGGTTTTTATTATACTTTTATATTTTTTTTTTTGTTAAAAATCTGAATACCAATGTGTTTTTAAATGGGGAAGAACTGAGCCGTGTAGCATCCACTGTTTTTCTTGGCATCACTCTCGACGCAAAAATTCAGTGGGGCCCCCATATATCCAAACTAGCAAGCAGACTAAGTTCTGCAGCTTATGCTGCAAAAAAGATTAGAGGTCTCACTAGTGTCGAGACAGCTAGATTAGTTTATTTCAGTTATTTCCATAGCATAATGTCTTATGGTATTTTGCTATGGGGATATGCGGCTGATTCAGAAACTATTTTTGTTTTACAGAAGGGGGCCATTAGAGCTATTTACAACCTAAAACCGAGAGTCTCTTAGAGATAAATTTAAAGAAATAAATAAATTACACTCTTTAAACGCTAGGAACAAACACAAGTTAGTGATACCAGTTTCTCGACTCCACAGTGTCAGTAATTCATTCTTAGGGCAATGTAATGTATACGCAATTAAAACAAGGTCCCGGAAAGTGTACAGGCTCTCTGTCTATTACCAAGTTTAAGTGTTTTGTTAAGCTGAAACTGTATAAAAAACTGTATAAAAAGGGTTATTATAATATTAATGAAATTATTATAATAAAAATTTTTAACTGTGGTAGAGCCACGCGGCAGCTTGTGCTGTCGCACGAATGGGCCGGTTCGAACCGGGTTGGTACCACGACCTCACAGAATACCAGCGTGAAGTAGAGGTTTACCTCTTCATTTCACTGTGTGAGTGCAGGTGGCCGGAGGCCCAATTCCCCCCCCCCCACCCATCAACATGGTAGCGGAATTAAACAAAAGACTACCCCAGACTCAAAGCCTGTTTAGCCGTTTACCGGGTGCCTCTATAGGTCCCATAACGGTAATGCCGAAACAGACCGACTCATCGACCACGTCCAAATGGCTACAGATTCCTTGTTACAGCAGATCCTATAATTTTAACGCCCACCACGCCGAATGGCTCGGTTCACGTTCAACCGATCATGCGGGGAGATCTGTTTATGACTTTGCTTTGGCATATGGTCTTACACAGCTGGTTACTTCGCCTACGCGGATTCCATATGTGGAAGATCATGCACCTTCCCTGTTGGACCTTCTGCTGACCTCTCATCCTGACGGATATCAGATTTCCGTCGACGCTCCTTTAGGCTCGTCGGACCATTGTCTTGTCAGGAGTGTGGTGCCACTCACACTAACGTTGCGGTTGCATACTGCAGGCTACCGCCATGTTTGGCGCTATAGGTCGGCCGATTGGGATAGGATAAGGTCTTTTTTTGCATCCTACCCTTGGGGGCGGGTTTGCTTCTCGCCGGAAGATCCCAGCGTTGTTGCTGATGCTGTTGCTGATGTGGTACTTGCTATGGGCGGGTTGCTGTGGGTATGGAACTTTTTATTCCATCCTCTGTGGTGCCCATCGGAAGCAGATCCCAGCCATGGTATGGTCGCTCCTGTAAAATAGTAACACGCTATAAGCAGGAGTGCTATCGTGCCTGGGCTGACGCATCAAAGTCTCGGGTTGTAAACACCAGCGCTCTTATAAAGAAGTATAATTCCGCCTCCAGGTCCTTCAAAAGAGTCATTGCCAAGGCAAGGTCTGAGCACATGGGCAGAATTGGCGAGAGGCTAGTTCACCTTCCTTCGGGAACCCGTGCATTCTGGTTTCTCGCCAAGGCTGTCCAAGGGAACTTCTGTCAGCCATCTCTACCATCTCTGCACAGAGAGGACGACTCACTGGCCCATGCCGCAAAGGAGAAAGCCGATCTGCTAGGCTCTCTCTTTGCATCCAACTCGACTCTGAATGACGGGGGGAACACACCGCCGACTATCCCGCGGTGTGAGTGCTCCATACCGGACGTGCGGTTTACACAGCGCTCGGTTCGCAAAGCACTCCTCTCCCTGGACGTCAGCAAGTCGAGTGGGCCTAATGGAGTCCCTCCCATTGTGCTGAAGACGTGTGCTCCGGAGTTTGCCCCGGTTTTAACGCGTCTTTTCCGGTACTGCTACTCCCAAGGCGTAGCCCGAATTCATGGAAGACAGCTTTGGTCCACCCGATCCCTAAAAAAGGCAATCGCTCAGACCCGTCCAACTACAGGCCTCACCATCCTCGCCATCACCTCCTTGTTCTCCAAAATAATGGAGTCTATTATAAACTGCCAGCTCATGAGGTACCTTGAGGATCACCAGCTGATTAGTGACCGCCAATACGGCTTTCGTCGTGGTTGAACAGCTGGTGATCTTCTGGTCTACCTGACTCATAGATGGGCGGAAGCGGTAGAGTTCAAGGGGGAGGCATTGGCCGTTAATTTGGACAATAGCCAAGGCCTTCGATCGGGTCTGGCACAAAGCGCTTCTTTCAAAGCTCCCTACCTATGGCCTTCCCGAGAAATTGTGCAATTGGATCACCAGTTTCCTTGCTGATCGGAGCATCAAGGTCGTAGTAGACGGTGCATGCTCTGATTACAAGCCTATCAATGCTGGTGTTCCACAAGGCTGCGTGCTATCACCAACGCTGTTTCTTTTGCATATCAATGATATGTTGCAAACTGGTAACATTCATTGCTATGCAGACGACAGCACTGGTGATGCCTTATATACCGGCCGTGCAAATATTTCTCGGGAAAACCGCCGAGTACCGGGACAAACTTGTGTCTGAAGTCAAGTCTTTGCTGATCAAAGTCTCGGATTGGGGCGACTAAATCTAGTCCAGTTCAATCCCCAGAAGACACAAGTTTGCGCGTTTACCGCTAAAACGAACCCCTTTGTCGTATCTCCTCAGTTTCAAGGCACTCCCCTTGTTGCTTCAGCCAGTATCGGAATCCTCGGTGTCGACATATCGAGTGATGTGCAGTTTCGTGGTCATTTGGAAGAGAAGGCTAAATTGGCCTCTAATAAGCTTGGCGTGCTCAGCAGAGCGGGACAGTATTTCATGCCGGTACACCGCTTGCAACTTTAGAAAGCGCAGGTTCGGCCCCACATGGAATACTGTTCCCATCTCTGAGCAGGGGCTCCCCAGTGCCAGCTCCTTCTACTTGACCGCATCCAGCGCAGAGCGGTTCGAATTGTCGACGACCGAGTTCTTTCCGATCGGCTTGACTCACTGCCACTGCGTAGAGATGTTGCATCACTTTGCGTATTTTATCGCATCTACTACGGGGAGTGCTCTGAGGAATTGTTCGGACTAATTCCAGCCGCTCAATTTCACTATCGCACATTGCGACAAAACTCGCGATACCATCCATACTACCTGGATGATTGGCGGTCCACCACTGTGCGATTTAGAAGAAGTTTTCTTCCTCGCACAACTTCCTTGTGGAATCGATTGCCACCAGCGATTTTTCCGGACTGATACGTCTTAGGGACCTCCAAGAAAAGAGCCTACTCCTTTCTAAAAGGCCGGCAACGCATCTGTAATTCCCCTGGTGTTGCAGTTGTTCATGGGTGGCGGTAGTCACTTACCATCAGGTGAGCCGCATGCTCGTTTGCCCCCTCTCCTATAAAAAAAAAGAATACATGATTGATAACAATCCCTGGGAATTTAAGTGGCCGCTTCCAAGCAGTTTCTAAAATAAATTTTGTAACTAGTTTGTACAACCATTAATGTAAAATTTACTTTAAAAAAAAGTCCCTCTGGTTCTTGCTGGTCTTTCCCAGGACAGAGGGCTTTTTTCGAACCAGTGGTAAAGTAAAAAATGACTTTCAATAAGAATTACACATGTGATCTATATTGAATAAAAATTATTCTATTCTATTCTATATAACGGAAGAGTCGGGAAGGGACGCCCTAGACGAAGGTTTATCGACCAAATTGGCGATATATTGAAAATGGGCCAAATTAGGAGTACCCTTAACCGACGAGCGTGTATGCGTAAATATATGGATGTAAAGGAGGCTAGAGAAGTGTGTCAGGATCGTGCCAAATGGAAGTCCGTAGTCTCTGCCTACCCCTCTGTGTGACAGGCGTGAGTGTTTATGTTATGTTACGTCTATTCTATTCTATATGTTTTATAATGTAATTTACTATTGTACTGTATGTTTCCCTTAAAAAGCAAATAAATAAAAAAAATTAAAAAACTCCATTATAAATATAGATCATCTATCCCAGCAATTATAGGAAATGTAAGCACTGAATACTGCTCTAACGAAAAGTTAAGTCGGATTGAAGAAAAAACTTTACTTTGCAGTGGAAAAATATTTTCCAATACTTCGGTCTCCATATCGGCCGATGCTTCAATTGTGATATTGCTACAAATTAACGATTTTTGGATTTTCCCTATATTTGTAATGTGAGACCTTCATCCATTACAGTCTATAAAAACTGTTTAAAATAGGCTTACACCATATATTGTCTCATAGGGGGATTTTACCTTAGCAGCTACGCCTGGCAAGCGGGTTGGCAACCGCAATTTTCTAATATTTTGAGCTGTTATCAGGAAGATGCTGCTGCCCATCTCCTGGTAAATAATTAAGATTGGTAGAACAAAATTTAATGCGAGCAGCAGTGCTATAAATATGTGAGTAATAATTGAAAAAATTACCCTCAACAACTTCCTCCGCGCTGGCAATTTTAAAGCATATAAACCTGCACACAGTACGAAAGTCTAAGATGCGACAAAATCTTGTGCAATTCATATAATATTCCGCTTTCCTCGTCAGTTCCACGAATCGTACGAATGGAAAATTCCGCTGAAGTTTCATTTAATCTCAAAATTTAAAACTTTAACATTGCTTTTGATTGTCTTCCTTGATATCAAATGCTTCGCAATAACTTTTTTATTTATTCATTCAAACAAAGTTACATTACTACTGAAATGAATTTTCATACGTGGTAGAGCCATGCTGCAGCTTGATTACTGGTATAGTTGTAACACAAATGGGTCGGCTCGACCGGGGAAACGAGGCTTTTAACTGGAAACGAGGCTTTCCATCTTAGTCCTCACGGGTGACAACGCATCTGCGTTTTGATTCGTAGTCGGGGATATATGTAGATGTCTATGGGCCACAGCAACTACTTACCATCAGGAGGACTGTGTGCTCGTTTGTTACCCTTATCCTATAAAAAATATCTCGCCAAACTGTAATATTTAAAAAGAATTAAAAAACTGAGTGCCGTGTAGGACGTGCACTGGAGCGGTGCGGCAGACTAACTACGTGGTAGAGTAACGTTGCAGCTATATTGTGGTTGTAGCACAAATGGGTCCTCGACCGGTGAAGGACCACGCCATCACTGAATACCAGCGTAAAATAGCAGCTCAATGCTGCCGTGTATGGTGAGTGTAGACTACTGGAGAGGCTTTTTACTTTTAAGGAGGCATTTCATCTCAGTCCTCAGGTGTGATAACACATCTGCATTATGATGGGCCACAGCATCCACTTACTATCAGGTGGACTGTGTGCTCTTTTGTCACTTTTATTCTACAAAATAAAACTACTCCAAAATGATCTCAGAAATGAGAAGTCTGCGAACAGCAGTGGGACGTATATATGTATATATAGTCTGAAACTTTAATTTTTTAAATATCTTTATTAAAAATAAATTTATTAAAGTGGCGGTTAAGAATATCCACTACCCCGTGTCTTACCGTGGGTGTCGTAAGAGGCGACAATGGGAAACAGGCAGGAGATGGGCAGCAGCATCTTTCTGATAACAGCAATATTAAAATAAAAAAACTGCGGTTGCCAACCCGCTCGCCAAGTGTGGCAACTATGGCAAATATCCCCCCATCATGAGAGTTACGAAGAGACGGCCCCCAGTCCCCGGTGGCCCCACTATTCCTGGCTGCGGTGGCGACCATGGTAACGGCGGGGCAGCGGGTGCTAAGAATCTCCGGTGGAGGTTTCGGTAAGACGACTCGACCTGGCAATATACAACGCACGCACCCTGAGGACTGACGAGAAGATCCTGGAGCTGGAAGACGAGATAGACAAGTTACGCTGGCATATTATAGGATTATCTGAAATCCGAAGAAAGGGGGAGGACACGGTAATCCTGGAATCCGGCAACTTATTCTATCACCGGGAGGGCGACCATCTGTCCCAAGGAGGTGTCGGATTTATCGTCCACAAGTCTCTAGTTAACAACATTGTAAAGATTGTGAGTGTGTCGACGAGGGTTGCGTAACTTATACTCAGAATCACCAAACGGTATTCGTTGAAGGTCATACAGGTTTACGCACCAACCTTGGCACATCCCGATGAGGAGGTGGAGAAAATGTATGAGGATATCTCTAAAGCCATGCATTCCTCCAAAACCCACTATACGGTGTTAATGGGAGACTTCAATGCAAAACTAGGCGCAAGAGAGAACGGTGAGCTGAAGGTAGGGAAATTTGGAATAGGGCAACGGAACCATAAGCCAGCAGCTGGCCGACTTCATGGAGAAAGAGGGACTCTTTATGATGAACTCTTTCTTCCAGAAGCGGCCCCACAGGAAGTGGACCTGGTCGAGCCCCGACTAGATTGTACAACCAGTGCGTGTTGCCAGTGATGACTTATGGATCTGAGACGTGGTCCTTCACTGCTGGCCGTATGAGGACGCTCAAGGTCGCTCAGCGAACTATGGAGAGGGCTATGCTCGGGGTTTCTCTGCGTGATAAACTTAGAAATGAGGATATCCGCAGTTGAACCAGAGTAACCTACATAGCCCAACGGATAAGTAAGCTGAAGTAACAATGGGCCGGCCATATAGCTCGAAGAACCGACAACCGATGGGTAAAAAAGGTTCTCGAGTGGCAGCCTCGTACCGGTAGGCGAAGTGTAGGGCGACCCCCCACTAGATGGAGTGACGACCTGGTAAGACATGCAGGAAGTCGATGGATGCAGGTGGCTTAGGACCGTGCTTTGCGGCATTCCTTGGGGGAGGCCTATGTTCAGCAGTGGACTTGTGAAGGGCTGTAATGATGATGATGATGATGATTAAAACGGGCATATCACACAAATTTATCATCATCATCACATCATTGGTAGACCGCCAAGCATCCAGATGGTGTCGATGAATATACATTTGTTGAATATAGCGCAAAAAAAAACAATTGAACGGCGCTAGATGAAATGAACCACCTAATACTTTTTTCAATATAATAGGATTACATGTTAAGAGGGAAAGTAACGTATATTACGTGTTATAGAAAGTTCTGCGCAACATGCGGCATAAATGACGTTAGATACGTGTCACGTACGACTCACACTGCTCGATCCAATAACTGCCACTACTTCGTTCAACGCAGGCAGCGAGTTAATATCCATTATAACGATTTATATTCTGTATTTCCAGTACTTATGTGCACAATATAAAAATACCGTACTGTAGTTTTTATAGAATAAGGATGACAAACGTGCACACACCAATTGTCGAAGCCATATTTTTTTTTGCAAAAGAAAGCCAGGGTGATTTACAACTCAAATTGTAAAGATATATACAGAGATTTTTTTTAAGAAATAAACATATTAACTTTGGCATAGCAATATATTTATGAAAATGTAATTTACGTACATAAAAACATAAACTGCTTTGATAAGAATAAAGATCTTCATACTTTAAGCACTGGGAATAAATATAAGCTTGTAATACCAGTTACTAAACTCCACAGAATTAGTAATTCATTTAAGGGGCAATGTATACTCTTTTACAACAAAATCCTAGAAAATGTACAAAATTTGTCAACAAAAGTTTTAAATGTTTTATTAAAGGAAAAGTGTACAAAAAGGGTTATTATAATATCAAAGAACGCGTAAGTGAAAATAACCCCTGGGAATGAGGTGATCGCCATCATGCTGGTTCTATTAAAATTCATTTAAAAATTGTACAAAATTATTATAAAGTGAAATATGTTTCAAAAAAATAAATCCCGCTGGGTTTCTTGCTGGTTCTTCCCAGGACAGAGATATTTTCCGAACCAGTGGTAAATAAAAAAATGACTTTCAATAATTATTATTTAATAAATTATATTGATTTCTTATATTTACGCGAACACTACACATTGAATAAAACTATTTTTACGGATTTTATCGCGTTTAATTTACTATTTTAATTCCCGAAATTTCGGGTCCTTTACAGCACCCATGGTCACGGGGGGGACTGCGATAGTCCTCCCAATCCAAGTCCGTCCCAAAGTCATAGTTAGCCCGGCTACCTTCAGTTTTTTGAATATTAATTTATTAAAAAAATAAAATCCGTAAAAATAGCTTTGTTCAAATTATATTGAATAAAAATCATTCTATTCTATTCTATTCTTTCCTATTCTATTCTTTTATACTGTATTCTATTATATTTTAGATTAAGAATCAAAATGCAGATATGTTGTCATCCCAGAGGACTAAGATGGAATTCCTCTGATATTCTGCGAGAGCGTGGTCCTTCCCGTAGTTGCAATATTTTAACCATTTCTTACTTATTTGCAGGTATTAAACACGATTTTTATTAAAGAACGTTACAATTGCGTAAGACATGTAAACTTTAATGGGGTCTAACGTAACATGTTTTAAAATTAGTGGAATCTTATGAAAAACAAGAAAAATATTACAAAAGTATTTATAGTTTTAATAAGAATATAATATATATTTTCGGTACTATTTAAAAAGAATCACTACAATTTATAAAAAAGTCAAGCATTCCCCATAGATTGTCTAATAAGGAGGATTTTGCCATAGTTGCCACGTTTGGCAAGCGAGCTGCTTTCAGTCTCTCTCTGTCACCTCTCACGACTCTCACGGATTGTTATGGGATAGTAAATATTCGTACACAGCCATTCCACAGACCTTAAAGACAAGTAAAATTTTCCAAACATACATATAAATAAAATTCAAGTGTCTGTCTGTAATATCGAAATAACTGTCTTCTATTAAGCTCAGAGGGTTAATTGCAGACTATTTAGACATAATAACCGTTTTATTAAGTTTTTGTCAGTCTGCCTTTACATGTCTGGGGCTAATCTTTGTAATGGCTGAACGAATTGTAATGAAACTTCACCAACAGATACAGAACAAAGCTAGTAGAGATAAAGGCTATACATTATCTAAAAACATGGTGAAAAAAATCTGAAATATGCTCACTGGTTACAAATAATATCGACTGGTTCCCTCAATATTTCCGCCCTAAAAGTTTAAGACCAAAAATAAAATTAACCACAGTTGCATCAAAATAACAGATCGTAAACTCCGGCCCTTATTCAATGTGAATAAAATATATAATAACATTCCAAAATGAACCAGAAGCATTAGTTTAAAGTGTTTTACGATAATTTAACTAACGTGCCATAAGACTACTATTATGATTCTGCAGATTGTTTTGTTTAAGTTCTAAACCGCCAAAGTCGTGTGTAAAACCTAGTAAATAATAGAAAAGCGGTGGCGCAGAGTGAGCTCAAACGTTACGTTTACGTCCCTTTCGGCGCGCCGATGTCGCAAGAGGCGACTATGGCCAGAAATACCTCATGACATTCCATATAAGAATATCCACTATCCCATATCGTCCCGAGGGTGTCGTAAGAGGCGACATAGAGAAAATGAAACAGGAGATGGGCAGCAGCATCTTTCTAATAACAACTCAAAATAATAAAAAACTATGCTGCTAAACGTGGCAACAATGGCAAAATGAACCTAAGAGGCAATCTATGAGAGGAGCATTCGTTCAACAGTGGACTTTTATAGACTGTAATGGATGGGTGGATTCGATAAATGCCGTTATAACTATCTCATAAACGCCATATGTAAAATATCCTGACTGGTGACAGACACACAGCATGGAGGAGGCCAACAGAGAACTACAGTTACTGAGTGATACAAACAGATACAAAGAAGAAGTGCAATTATTAAGAATTATTTATTGTAAAGATTAAATCAAATCTAATATTTTTAATTTAATTGATAAATTAAAATACTTTTTTTTAATTTCGAAATATTCAAAAAGAACAAAAACATAAGATACAACGCAGTCAACAAGGAAGATAAATCACGAAATGTGACAAGCGAGAATACATGCACCTAAAAAAGAATGCTAAAAATGTTGTTCACAATATCTAAATTGCAAAGATTTCGCTGAACTATAAATAACTTCATGAGATGTTTCATTTTCATTCTGAGGGCGCATTATCTAATATATAAAAATTAATATTTATTTGTTCGTATTTTATGCGCTGCCATACCGTTCGTCAGATTTCGGTGAAACTTCCTCAACATATTGCTTGCACTTCCGTAAAGGTTATAGGCATAGTACAATTAACTTACAGTAGGTGGCGCGCGTATCGTATCGACAAATTAATTTGAATGTTATATTATTTTGTTCAACTTAAATGAATGTATTATTATTCCCAATTAAACGATATAACTCTTCCAAATTTAAAATGATATTTCCGCAATTATTTCTTCTGCTGCTGCAACGCGCCGGATACCAGCTAGTTATTAATAAATTATAAATAATTTCTATATGAAGTCGTCTAAAACTATCATTGATGTAATATTTTGAACAATTAAAATGCATTTATAAACATAAAGTTAAAATACATTCATTTGTAACATTAAGTCTTATAACTAAGTTTTACAAATTTTATCGCGTATATTAAGTTATTTTCAATTCCGACGTTTCGAGTAAGTCAAACACCTGTCGTCAGAAATTTAAAATAAGTTAAATATACGTGATAAAATCCGTAAAACTTATTTTTATTTAAAAGTGTAGTGTTTGCGTAAACATAAGAAATCATTATAAGTAAAGTAAAGACTTAATATTGTCCTTAAAAATTTATAAAATTTATAAAACTCTGCTTAAAATATCCAAAAAGTATTAAATAATAGAAATACAAGTTGATTTTCTACAATAATAAAGATGAATAACATTTATAAGTATTATATTATAATTGGGAAATGGGTTAAAATATTTCTAAGTTATAGAGCGTGTTCGCGCAATGCTAGAGCGTGTTCATGTAATGCTCAAATACTCGTAGTATTTTGTTAATATCTCAAAAACTAATGCTCCAAATTTAAAAATAATAATTTCTGAGTAATTACTTTACGTATAGAACCCCCATACAAAATTTTAACCAAATCCAAGGGGGTTGATTTTTCACATACATTTTATAAGAAAGCTGACGGAGCATATCCGCAGTCTACTGAAGTATTGTTGCACAATGTAATGGTTCCATATTAATATGATAGTAAGGTCTATGATATAAAAGCAATAATATAGAAGGACTCCAAGATACATAATCATTATAATAGCAGAGTTGGGACTCGAAGACTCATATATATCACAGACCTTACTTTGATATATTATATATGAAAGTAAAGTCTATGAAATAAAGCAAAATATTGATAGAAATGGAACTTGAAAAGAATTATACTGTACTATTCCACAATCTATGCATTTTTGTGGTACACTTTACTGAGAAACTATCACACTTTCAGGTTTGCGCTTTGACATAGTATTTTCGATCACATGTCTAGATGTGTTATCAATCATAAAAAATATTTTATCCACATTTAAAAAAAATAGATGATATAACAATTTTCATTAATTAGATTTTTATTGTATTACCACTTTAGATGGCGCTGATTATGAATTATGAATGGAACATAACTTGATGAAAAATGTCGGTTGTCGGATAACCTCTCAGGTTCTGACATTGTTTTGGGCCAACCCTTAGTCAGATCTATGGTATGGCCAAGGTCAATAATATATTTTTGCAGGACAATTATTTTTTAAATGTTATTCATAAAAATTCGCGAGCTATTACAAAGTTGTACTTTTAGCTAGTTATAGTGGCGTGTAGACTGCTTCACCGTGACCGAGACCACGGTAAACGTGGACTCGATAACCGATATGTCCTAGGCATATAATCTTAGTGCCGGTGATGAGCGGGTTTGTTGTAGCAATACCACTTCCCACAAAAGATTAAAAATAACTGTGCTGTCAGCTCCTCACCTTCTCCCGCACCTCTAATCAAACATAATGCCCCTCGTAATCGCAACAAACTCATCGAAAACAAAATCTGTGACGGAGATCTCAAAGGTGCTGCTCGCCTTTTGTTCTCCAACGACGTGCTATCACCAGATACCCCTGACACCCTTCAGGTCTTACGGACAAAACATCCTCCAGCTCCAGTAAACCCATATTTTCTCGACCGACCAACAGCAGGGCAAGCATGCCTTCAAATTCAAAACAAAGATGTTACGGATACCATTTTATCTTTTAAACTAGGTTCGGCTGTAGGTTTGGATGGAATCTCACCCCAACATTTGAAAGACTTAACATCGTTTCAGTGGGTGATGCAGCTGAGCAACTTATAAATTCGATCACTAAATTAATCAACTTTATGCATTCCGGTAATGTCAATCCAGAAATTGTTCCCATTCTTTTCGGCGCGAACCTCATTGCCCTCACCAAAAAGGACGGAGGGGTGAGACCAATTGCTGTTGGATCAACACTACGACGCCTGGCCTCCAAAATTGCTGTTCGACATATTTTACCAAAATTAAATTCGGAATTTGAACCCGTACAGTTAGGTTTCGTTGTAAAAGGAGGGTGTGAGGCAGCCGTCCATGCCCTACGCTCTTTCCTAACTTACAGACATCCTGACGTGTTGCACAAAATTGATGTCAAAAATGGTTTCAATTCGGTAAATAGGGATACCCTGCTGACGGAAATAAGAAAACATATACCGGAAATATACAATTATCTTTTTCTCAGTTACGCTGACCCAACAAAATTGTTATATCGTTCTAATGAACTGTCCTCGGAAGTAGATTGTCTACAAGGTGATCCCCTTGGGCCAGCAATTTTTAGTTTGGCTATAAATCCGATAATCAAAAATTTAAATTCTAAATTCAACGTTTGGTATTTGGACGATGAAACCCTAGGAGGTGATATGGATACTGTGTTTTCGGACCTTTTTTAATCAAAAATAAATTTGAAGCCATCGGTTTGGAGCTTAATTTTAGCTAATGCGAACTTCATATAAATAACTGCAACTTAAATTTAAATGACGTAAAACAAAAATTTTATATTTTGGCTCCAAATATTAAAATAGTTAACAGTAATTCCCTTTACCTTTTAGGTTCTCCAATTTTAAATTAATCTATTTCTGAATATATTAATAATTCAATTACTAAATTTCAAAATTCCGCTGACCGTCTCCTTGAAATTAGTCCACATTATGCACTTTGCATCTTAAAATTCTATCTTTTCGCCCCAAAATTTACGTATGTGCTCCGTTGCTGCTCCTTTTGTAACCACACAGATCTCTTGACACAAGTTGACAAATTAATCAAAATTACTTTAGAATCGATTCTTAATATGCACCTGAACGAGCAATCTTGGACCCAAGCATCCCTACCCATCCGTTATGGTGGTTTAGGGATTCGCAAAATTTCCAGTGTCTCTTTACCAGCCTTCCTATCTTCTGTCCATAGTTCAGCAAATCTCATAAGTAAAATTTTAAGGGCATCCCCTTCAAACTTTGAGATTGCTGGCCTGGAAGAAGCTAGAAAGGCTTTCTTAATTGCATGCCCTGGCCAAAATTTTCCAGTTTCTCCAAATTCACAGAGGAGCTGGGACGACATAAACTGCAAATTGACTTATGACAATCTTTTGAGCTTTAGTACAGGTTCGGCGCGTGCTAGGCTTTTGGCCGTGGGTACGCATGAGACCGGCTACTGGCTTCACGCGTACCCTTCGTCAAATACAGGAACATTTCTTCGACACGCCCGAATCGCAACTCATCCACGGCTTAGGTTCCGGTCTGCGCTCCTCATATATGTCCGTGGCAGTGACGTCGACAAGCTAGGACATCACGGACTATCATGCCAAAAAAGTGCAGGCCGCTTCTCGAGACATGCAGCACTTAACGATATCATACGCCGGTGCCTTGCCACCGTCAACGTGCCAAGTCTATTTGAGCCGTCTGGTATTGCAAGAGACGATGGCAAGAGACCGGACGGTATGAGTTTGATTCCATGAAAGATGGGCCGGGTACTGGTATGGGATGCAACCTGTTCAGACACGCTGGCCCCTTCCCATCTTCATGGAACCAACAACAGAGCTGGTGGGGCTTGTGAAGCGGCTGAAAAACCTAAAACATGCAAATACAGGGGTCTAGGCTCTGAATATGCTTTTGTCCCATTCGGTGTCGAGACCCTTGTTCCGTGGGATCCTAGCGCTATAAGGCTTTTTAAGGAAATAGCAAGAAGGTTAGTCGACGTCACAGGAGACTGAAGAGCTGGCAGCTACCTCGGACAAAGAATTAGTCTAGCTATTCAAAGGGGGAACGCTGCCAGTATCTTCGGAACCTTGCCTAAAGGGCCTCCTTTTTAATAATATATATTTATACGTGGTAGAGCCATGCTGTAGCTGTATTAATAGTATAGTTGTAGGACGAATGGGTCGGCTCGACCGGGGAAGGACCACGCGCTCTCACAGAATACCAGCGTAAAATAGCAGCTTAATGCTGCTGCGTTTCGTATGGTGAGTGTAGAGAACCGGAGACCTTTTTTACTGGAAAAGAGGCATTCTATCTTAGTCCTCACGGCTGACAACGCATCTGCATTTAAATTCGCAAACGAAGATAGATGTAGATGTCTATGGGCCACTGCAACCACTTACCATCAGGTGGACTGTGTGCTCGTTTGTCACCCTTATTCTATAAAAAAAAGTTATTATAATATATATTTTATTAACTTTTATAAATATTTTATTAACTTTTTGAATGTAAAAAATAGGTCAGCTCGCCCGGAGTAGGACCACGCTCTTACAAAATGCCAGCGTCAAATAGCAGCTTAATGCTGCTGTGTTTCGTATGGTGAGTGTGGAGAACCGGAGACCTTTTTTACTGAAAATGAGGCATTCCATCTTAGTCCTCAGGGGCAACAACCATTTGCATTTTGATTCATAATCGAGAATAAATATAGGTGTCTAAGGACCACAGCATCCACTTACCATGAGGTGGACTGTATAGTGTGTATTCTTTAGTCACCTTTTTTCTATAAAAAAATATCTCCGTTGAAAAGTTTGCATGTACAGAATACTACGATATACCTTTAAAATCAATAATTCGCGTATTTCACGATAAATATTTATTTATTTTTTATAAGTTTTGGAATGTACACAAAATGTTAATAATGTTCGACTATTTTTATGTTTACAAAATTCTGCTTTCTTACTTTTCATTTATGTTTTGCATTGGCATTGACCAAGTCCTTATGTGCTTTACCTGAAACAAAATAAAAAAGGTATTTACATTGAGTTCTATGTACTAGGTACTAGATGCGCATGCGCGGGAGATAGTAGATTTTAGTCTATGATTGTAGATAGCGTGGCATATAAATGAAGAAATTTATTTTTTCTATTGTAATATTATTAGCTATTTATTCACTTGAACAACAAATAATTTTACTTATTTGACTACTAAATTATTAATTACGTTCAGGTTTAAACTTTAATTTGAAATCTCGTATTGTTAGCGCAGCTCCACACTCTATGAATATTGAAGCCACACTAAAGGTATACGGATTGCAGTACAGTTCATTTGAATCTCCTTGCGACAGATGTTCGCCCTCCCGGTGATAGAAAAAGTTGCCGGATTCGAGGATTACCGTGTCCTCCCCCTCTCTTCGGACCTCGGATAATCCTATAATATGCCAGCGTAACTTGTCTATCTCGTCTTCCAGCTCCAGGATCTTCTCGTCAGTCCTCAGGGTGCGTGCGTTGTATGTTGCCAGGTCGAGTCGTCTTAGGTGGCAACCGAACCTCCACCGGAGATTCTTAGCACCCCGCCGTTACCATGGTCGATGTCGGGTAGGCCTGGGTACAGAATTTTTATCGATATATTTTGTCACACTGTCTTACCTCTATTATTAGTTCCGTGGACGTTCACTTCTGCTGACAGCGCCAAAATGGCGAAAATCAAATCGCCTCATTATGTCACGGTGTATAGCCAGTAAATATATAGAGGTCAGTGTTACAATTACAATAATGACAAGAAATATGTAAGTAGATGCAATGAGAATGTTGTAACACTGACATTACTGCTTTTTATGTAAACACTTTAAATGATAGAATTAGAGAAAATTATCAGATGTTTCTATGGGACAAATACAATTTAAATATTAATAAAAACACGGAAAAAGAAACAGATTCTCTTTACCCTATTTTACAAAGCTTTTCACAGTACGCGAGCAACCAGAATTCAATGCCCACCGACACCAATGAAATTGATAATTACAATAGGAAACTGTATGTTCTGTGTAACTTACAGTGTAAATTAAGGATCAATCGTTCTATGAATAACAGTTCAGGAAGCACGTATGTGAGCGCCGGATGTTTGGAATGTGTGTCCCGTACCTCTACAGTGAACGTACATCGCTTTTCAAGTTACAGTGTTTAACAATTTTGCAAACATTTTTAACGTATATTAATACTATTTAATTTAACAATTTGTAAAAGTTTGTTAAAATATTATCAGTAATATGTACAAAACAATGTAAAAAAAAAACAACTAATAAACATATAGTATATTCATTTTACAACGCCTTATCTAATAGAATCACAACGTGTACATACAACCCATCTAATGAAAACTCAGTCGTGTGTTCATTATATAATTACGCGTCAAATTAAATTGGTTTGGAGTCGACATCACTTTTTTCTCGACACCATTTTCGAAAAATGCGAGACAAAAAGTCCACGTGACTATAACTAAATGACTATAATATAACTTACTTAAGAACTAAGTGGCAAAATATCTTTTTTTTTACTTATTATAAGCCAGTGCTTGACCACAATCGCACCTGGTGGTAAGTGGTGATGAAGCCCTAGACGGTAAATCGCACTGTCTTAGCGTAACAAAAGCCTATTCACTCTTGCTTTGAAGACGCCCAGATTATATTCGGACGGAAAGATAGACGCCGGCAAATTATTCCACTCCTTTGCTGTACGCATTACAAAAGACGAAGCAAGCCATTTGGTTCTAATGCGTGGAATATCGATAACAAAGGGGTGAAGACCCACCGACCGCCTGCTTGTCCGATGGTGGAAAGGAGAGGGAGGAATTAAAGCGTGTAATTTCTGCGTACACTCACCGAAATGAGGATGCATTAGAATACCGAGAGATTGGCTACTCTGCGCCTGTGCTCGAAGCTGACAAGATGGGTTTCAAGCCAATCAAAGTCACCAATGAGCCTTTTAGCACGTCTCTCCACTGAGTCTAACGCTGCGAGGTGGCATTTTTCAGCACCAGAGGTGAGGTGTTCGCTACCAAGCTATTTCTAATTTGTTTTGTGTGGTTAATTGTGTAACATACATGATTGTAAGCTGTTATTTAAAAAAAAGACCCGCTGGGTTTCTTGCTCGTTCTTCCCAGGACAGAGGTTTTTTTTCGAACCAGTGGCAATTAAACAAAAGAGTGACTTTCAATAAGTATTTTCTGTTTCCAGCCATATGTGACAGCAGTAGTAGTACTTACGCTTTATATAAGGTAAGAAGCTGCCCCGGCGTGAAGTACCGCCGCACCCTTGCAAGGACACCAAGTTTCCTTGCGGTTGCTTTGGCTCTGGACTCAATGAACCACCCATAGTTGAGGTTCCGAGAAAATTCAACCCCTAACAACTGAAGGCGTTCAGTGTACTCCAAGGATACATTCCGTAAAGTATGAGCCAGGGTGAGCGGGCTCCTTTTAGCGGTGAAAAGACACGCTTGTGTTTTGCAGACGTTGAATCTCACGACATTGGCATCGCCCCATTCGGAAACTGCCTGTAGTGTGAGATTCACACGTTCAACCATTGCGGAGAGAACGGACCCCTGAGGAATTCCGGCGTTTGTAGCGATAGGACAGGACGAGCAGCCATCGATGACGACTCGGAGAAATGGTTCACTCAGAAAGTCCTTCACCCAGTCAATCAGGCCAGGGGATAAGCCGTACGCTGAAAGCTTGCTCAATAGACTAGTGTGCCAAACCCTGTCAAAAGCCTTCGAAACATCGAGGGAAACAGCAAGTGCTTCACCACTTTTCTCCACAAATTGTACAATTAAATATAATGTACAAAAAATAATATTCGCGCATGTACCTAATACAAACGCCTGCCTACCTACGCGTTATGCCTAATTGTGACAAATATGTGCGCACACATACTACATACATTGTCGTATATAATTAGATTACTTAATGAGGCCATATCCTAACTTTACTTTATACTAATAATATATTAAGAAAAATAATGCTTTATTTAAAAAAAATCTTTGTTATATATAATTCTTCTGTACGTGTTTGTCACTTAACTCCTGCTAAACGGCTGGACCGATTTTGATGAATTGTTTGTGTGTATTTAAGTGAATCCCTAGGTAGTTTAGATTCATAATTGAACACGGTAGTTGGCGCTGTTGTCGAGATCCAGCAATCACCTGTGCGAAGCCGGGGCGGATCGCTAGTATTATATAATTGTTTTTATTATTTTGTCGGTGAGAGGATGTAGTGTAGCTCACAGAACATAAATCAGTGTTAATAGTAGATTAAGTGAAAAGTCTAATTAAAGACATACTACCAGCAACACGTTTGTCATTTGATTATTATTTCATTACATACAATCTACCTTTGGTGTCAACGGGAACACATACGAATACGTGTTAATAATAGCTACACAGAGCGGTGGTCAAAGCGGTATTTTATCTCCTATGCTATTCTCTGTGTTTGTCAATGCACTTCTCTCTGCAGCAAAATAGGGGATGAAATTTAATTCACACTCAAAACACTCAAAAGGGTAAAATAATTTATTAAAGCACTAAAAGGAATAAAATAATTTCAAATTCCGAAGTCATGGTTTTAATTCTTCCCTATGTTTTAGCACTGACATCAGAATGTTAAATTATTTTCATTTTGTTCTTTGAAGTCTGCTTTTACTTTTTATTGAAAGTTATTTTTAAAGATACTAAAACGTTACATGAAGCAGGAACCTTGTTTTTGAGTGTGTGTTTTTTTTAAACGTTATCCCACACTAAGATTTTCACCTGTATCGTATAAGCAGTTTACAAACATAAATTTTACAAGAACAATTATTTGTAGGCCATACAAATACTTGCTCTTGCGGGATTCGAACCCGCGGCTCTCTGCGCTGTAACTCATTGTTAAGCCACTGCGCCACAGAGCCGTCAAATTGTGTATCTTCTACCGTTTTCAAACATGCGAAACACATAGAATATTCATTGTATTCAAAGTTTAAGTAAAATATTTGCATTTTAAATAGTAATATTTTGAAACAAAGGACTTAAGGAAATTGGAAGCAATATTGAAAACCTTTGCAAGATAAGACGTATTTTAAGCAAGTTGGAGCAGATGCGATGAGCTTAAACGAGGCTGGTGCTCAATAACATTTCGATAGGATAAAGAATATAACATTATAAAGTTATAAAGCTTTAAGCTAATACAATAGCTAGATTACAAAAAATGAAATATGCCATTCCACATTATACTTAAAGCTTAGGTTTTACCCGCGACTTTTCCGCGTATAACTTCAACAAAGAATCTGCATATCTATAATAGTCCTGTAATAATTCTGTAATAGCAAGTATTTGGGCAAGTTAGTTCAATGTTCCAAAAATTATGCACGATGTGGGAAAATATTTCTTATCTTATGCAACATGTAACAAAAACCACGTGGTTTCCGTTAAGTGCGTTATCAAAATCAGTATTCAAAATAAATATAACTTTACTTCAAAAACTCGACCTTAAAAAATAAAATATTTTCAAATTATAGCAGGGCTTATTACTTCTGCATTGGCCGGGAGTTAAGATGTTAGAGCATTGTCAAAGACCCCGCTTTACCAATGCGCGTGTCTATAGCTGGGTTTATTGCTGGTTCTTCCCAGGACAGAGGTTTTTCGAACCAGTGGTAAATTAAACAAAAGAGTAACTTTCAATAAGTATTACTTGTAATCTATATTGAATAAAAAGTTTCTGTATCTGTTTCTGTTTCTCTCGCTCTATATTCCCTCACAATCATAGTCCAATGAGACGGTAATGCGACTCGACTGGAAAGAGATCAGGGAAGGTATAGAATGTTATAAATAAAAATTAAAAAAGGATGTCACGATTGTTGCTTCAAAGTTCATACTGGCTATGTTATGTTGATTAGAAACTGTTTCAATACCTTTGATAAAACGAACGATGTCCATAACTTTAGACGCTTAACTTATACTCGTAATAAATCTAAACTTACTGTGAATTAAACTACTTTTACGGATTATATCGCGTTTAATTAACTTATTTTATTAATTCCCGACGTTTCGGGTGCTTTACAGCACCCATGGTCACGGGGGACTGAGGTGATTGACGTCCCGATGTCAGAGTTAATCCGGAGTACCTTCAGCTTTTTAATTATTAATTTTGGTCCGATCTACGCACAATGAACTAAATGTGTCTTGAAGTCTTGCAGTGGTATGCTTGGGTTTAGTTTTAATTTTATTAATTATAGGATCCCAAGCAGGTGGTAGTACCCAGCCTCCCTCTCTATTGAAATTAGGATGTTTTTTAATTTCAATAGCCTCACGTATCATTCTTGGCTGGAATCGATGTTCTTTCGCGAGAATCTGTGGTTTATTAAATCTAATGTAATGGCGGAGGCCGTCTAGGATATGATCACAACCGCAGACTTCCGGAACGTTGGTGCTTCACGTCAGCTATGTGTTCTTTTATGGTTTTGATAGGTCGTTTTGTTTGCCCTATATATGAGAGACCACATTCACAATCAAGCTTGTACACTCCTGCATCTTGTAGAGGAATATTGCACTTGACGGATGGTAAGAACTGACTTATCTTCTTCGGCGGCTTGAAGAATGTTCTAATAGAAGCTCGCTTCAAGATGTAGCCAATCTTGTCTGTGACACCTCTGACATATGGTAGTACAGCAGGCACACGCTCTACTGTGGCGGCTTCACTCGGTCACTGTGACGCAGGCGCGGAACCCGAAGCTTGTTGTCGTGCAGAACCTGCTTAACGTGTTGAAGCTCGGCGGCCAGGTGTTTGCTGTCGCTGCTAAAATACCGAAAATTTCGATATTTCACAGCCGAAAAATTTATTGTAACTAAACAAAACAAAATTAAACTGCCATTTGCATTCAATGGTTTCCCACATGATAGATGAAGAGTTTTAAAAATAGATGGAGTTGAACAATTGATATTTTCAAAAGTTATCGTGTTTACGAAGCCATGCGGACTTGATAAATCCACACCATAAGCCACTAAAACCCCTTTTTATGTAAAAATAGCAATTAATCGATTTAAAAAATATTAATAAGTTCAACAATCATTTATCTTTCTGACAATATGCTTTTTATATCACTTATATGTACAATATGATTGCTAGATACGATTTCATGCGACAAAACGTTGGAATCTTAATTTTTAGGCCCTAGTAGAACATACCGGCGCGCTTAGCGATTACGGCATGCAACATATACATCTATAGGATTTAGCCTGCGAGAGAATAAGATAGATATTAAATAAGCCGCACTTGTGGTTGAAAATTATCATATTAAACAAATCATTTGCCGTGAATTTCTTTTAATTATTTCATTTAATTTGAAGGTCTCACTTCCACCGCATGTGAAATGCACACATGTTTTTTTTTCTTTATTTTTCCGCTCACTCTAGTGAACGGTACTTTTACGTTACATCAATGAGTAACTCAGAATCATTCAATTGAACATTTTGATTTATTCCTCTTTTGTGATAAAATATCCGAATCGCTCAACTTAAGTGCTGTACATATTTTTTCCCAAAACACACGCCGCCTGTGCGAGATGTGGTCACGTATGCCGCGTACATCGAATTCGAATATAGGCAAAGTTAACGCTACGTTGTAAAATAGTTTTTGTCACGCATTAGGAAAGGGGGTGAAGATATAATAGAGAAGTAAGTAGTAGAATACCTATTCACGCTCTAACACAAAAACAGGATTTTTTCTTCAATGAACCTTGTTCAGCATTCATTTTGGAGCAAATAAACAAATTAACAAATACTATCATTAAGATTATCTCGCACAAATTATTTTAAGATTTCTGTAAAATTTGATGTAAATAGTTGCTATTTGATAAACTACTATCAGACAAAAGAGCAGGCTTATTTACCATATTCAAACTTCCATCCATCCATTACAGCCTATAAAAGTCCACTGCTGATCATAGGCCTCCTCATAGATTTCCTCATGTGGGGATTTTGTCATAGTTGCTACGTTTGGCAAGCGGGTTGGCAACTGCGGTTTTTTATTATTTTGAGTTGTTATCAGGAAGATGCTGCTGCCCATCTCCTGTTTCATTTTCCTCCGTCACCTCGTACTACACCCTCAGGACGATATGGGATCGTGGATATTCTTACACCGCTACTACACGGTTAAAACTTAAAACCTACCAAAAGCGTAAGGAACAGCTTGTGTTATATTAAATGTTATAATAAACTAACTTTGTATTTAGATACGAGTACTAGACGATTTAATTGCTAGCACCATCTTAATGTACAGGTGAAATTGAATCTCTATACACAAACACTCTTCTAGATTTCAAAATTACATTTTATCTCTTACTTTATTAACTGTTAAGAAACTGGGCTGTTCAGGATTCATTCAAAAAATAAAGAGTTGTTATGTAGTTTAAGCGACCGGTGAACCTTTGCTTAGTGGGTCAACTCTTTTGTTATACCGCAAAATACCTACAAGGCTGTATCGACGTCAAGTCGCTAAAAATATGCAAGGGTTGTCACAAATATATTTCCTTAAATAATAATATCATAACATTATATTTTATCAGTATTCCTCGTAATAATTTATTTTTCTATACAAAGATACAAACTAATTACTACTTTACAAAACTAGTTGCGTTCCGCAGCTTTATCTGATTCGTCGTGATGGAAACAAAGGCTTGTGCTGGTAGGTACCTACCTAATTTTACTATATTTTACCTATATAGTAGTACCTCAGGTATTCCGCTTAAAATATTTGATAGGGGGTTAAACAGAATAAATAAAACAGGTTAAAATTTTATGTTGGTTCTGTTTATTCAACCACCTCGTTACAGATGTGCAATCGAGAAATATTTACATTTATTATTGGGTTTTTTAATTGTCTTTTGTTGAATTTAATGATATAATGAATTCTCATCCTTACATATAATTCATTCAATTAAAAATCGTGATGAAAGCAATCAAATGGTTATTAGAATTCAATTTTACTTAAAGAGTCATACAATCTTTCCCAATATTTCAAAATAGTTTGTAAATTCCAAAATTGCACGCCTAATGAGTGTTTCATTTAATTTTGATGAAAACAATAAATTGTATTCCTGACTTTTAAAATATATTATTTATGTATGTTAAATTCAGCGCTCTTTTATTTTAACAGGTAGTGTTACCTAGGGAAAAAATAATGTCTACCAAAATAAATCGATTACACAAAGTATATATACGACGGCTCCGTGGTGCCTTAGCAATGAGTTGCTGTTCGAATCCCGCACGGAACAAGTATTTGTATGGCCTACAAATAATTGTTCCGGGTGTGGATGTTTGTCCTTGTGAAATTTATATTTTTAAACTGCCCCCACGATACAGGAGAAAATCCTAGTGAGGAAGTAACGTTTTTTTTTAATAAAAGAAAAAAGAAATATATATATATATATATATATATATATATATATATATATCTATATATATATACAGGGTATTTTTGAAACGCTCCCTAAAACGAAGACAGATGATAGTTCTAAGGATACCTATGATGATGGGTCACAAAGAAATTCGATTCCGAGGAAAAAAAATCATCTTTTCACAACGTTTTATTAACTTTATTCACGCTCCATCATGTTGTTGCAGTTAAATGAAACGATATTTCACAAAAAAAAATCATGAAAATACTGAAACATAAAACCAGCAGTCATCATCATCATCATCATTACAGCCCCTCACAAGTCCACTGCTGAACATAGGCCTCCCCCAAAAAATGCCACAAAGCACGGTCCTCAGCCACCTGCATCCATCGACTTCCTGCATGTCTTACCAGGTCGTCACTCCATCTAGTGGGGGGACGCCCTACACTTCGTCCGCCGGTACGAGGCCGCCACTCGAGAACCTTTTTTCCCCATCGGTTGTCGGTTCTTCGAGCTATATGGCGGCCCATTGCCACTTCAGCTTACTAATCCGTTGGGCTATGTCGGTCACTCTGGTTCTACTGCGGATATCCTCATTTCTAAGTTTATCACGCAGTGAGACTCCGAGCATAGCCTCTCCATAGCTCGCTGAGCGACCTTGAGCTTCCTCATCCGGCCAGCAGTGAAGGACCACGTCTCAGTTCCGTAGGTCATCACTGTAACACGCACTGGTTGTACAGCCTCGTTTTCAAGTTTTGAGGTATACCTGACGAGAAGATGCCGTATTTCCGAACGCTGCCCAGCCGAGTTGAATCCGTCGATTGACCTCTCGGTCGAAGTTGGACTTACCTAGTCGGACTATTTGTCCCAGGTAAACATACTCGTCAACAACTTCGAGCTTAGTGCTCCCAACAACTACCGGCATAGGTGTGACATGGACATTAAACATGATCTTTGTTTTGTCCATGTTCATTTTAAGACCTATCCGTTGGGAGGCACTATTGAGGTCATTGAGCATAGTGCTTAGGTCCTCCAGCGATTCTGCCATAAGGACTATATCGTCGGCAAATCGAAGGTGAGTGATGTACTCGCCATTGATGTTAATACCGTATCCTTTCCAGTCCAGAAGCTTGAAAGCGTCTTCCACTGCAGCGGTGAAGAGTTTCGGGGATATAACATCACCCTGTCTTACACCTCTCTGCAGTTGGATAGGTTTCGTACTCCTGTTCTGTACTCGGATAGCCATCGTAGCCCTACTGTACAAGCACTTCAGCACTTCGATATACCGACAGTCAACTTGGCACTGCTGAAGGGACTGCAGCACCGCCCACATTTCGACGGAATCAAAGGCTTTCTCATAGTCCACATATTAGATAGTAAAATTTCGGACTTCTGTACAATTTGCCGAAGGGTATGTATGTGGTCTATGGTGCCAAAGCCTTCGGAAACCGGCTTGTCGGGAGGCTGGAAGTCGTCGAGTCTGCGTGCGAGACGATTCGTAATGACTCGAAAACAGCACGTAGACGCGGCTCAGAAGGAAATCGGTCTGTAGTTCTTCAAGAGAGCGTTGTCGCCTTCCTGAAGAACAAGACCACCGTACTTCTGTTCCACGCCTCCGGTGTAATGCCACCATGTAGGACGGAATTAAAGAGCTTGAAGGACTTCAAGTACCGGTCACCCGCTTTCAGAAGCTCCGCTGTAATTCCATCTCGCCTGGGGCCTTGCTTTTTAAGGTGCTGGAGAGCCATTCTAATCTCGCTCAGACTGACGTCCGGGATATCATCGGAATAGTGTCGGTTAAGACTCGCTCTTGGATCGTTACTCACTTGCTTGTGGCTCCAACGATGATGTGTACAGCTGCCCATAGAACCTCTCAATCTCACTCAAAATCTCAGGTGTCCGGAAACGACGCTGCCACACTCGGTCTTCAGCTTCGACAGTTAGCTCTTTCTGGCAGACAGATCTCTAGCAAAGACTTTGAGCCCTAGTTCCGCTCGATCGCTTCAATACGAGCTGTATTGAAGTTGCGCAAGTCCCGCCGCATGCATTTGGAGATCTGTCTGTTCAGTTGCCTGTATTCTGTCAAATCTACTGAAGACTGCAGCTTCATATCCCGTCTAACAGCCATGAGATTAAGAGTGTGATCGGAGAGTTTTTGTGTTCTTCTGCGGCGGGTCTTGCAAAACTTAGCTCCGACCGCATGGACAGTTTCCACGAGCTTGTCATTCATATCGTCCACTGCATTGCAATCTTCTAGGCACTGAAAACGGTTTTGTAACTCGAGCTGAAAGGTTTCGGGACTTTGGACTAGAGCACGAGGGGGACGGAGCGTTGAATTCATTAGACGAGACCTCTCCAACTTAACGTTTAGGTTCAGTGCCTCAACCATTCGGTGATAGCTACCAGTTTTCACCCTCGCGATCACTGAGACATCACTGAACAATTGTCTTTTGGTCGTCATAATGAAGTCAATCTCATTTTTGTCGAACCGTCGGGGCTCGACCAGGTCCACTTCCTGTGGGGCCGCTTCTGGAAGAAAGAGTTCATCATAAAAGTCCCTATCTCTCCATGAAGTCGGCCAGCTGCTGGCCTCTTGGGTTCCGTTGCCCTACCCGAATTTTACTTTCAGCTCACCGTACTCTCTTGTGCCTAGTTTAAGTTCATTAACACTTATAGGGTTTTGGAGGAATGCATGGCTCTAGAGATATCCCTCACATTTCCTCCGCCTCCTCCTCGGGTGTGCTGAGGTTGGTGCGTAAACCTGTATGACCTTCAGCGAATACCGTTTGGTGATTCTGAGTATAAGGTACGCAACCTCGTCGACACACTCCCAATTTTACAACGTTGTTAACGAGAGACTTGTGGACGATAAACCGACACCTCCTTGGGACAGATGGTCGCCCTCCCGGTGATAGAACAAGTTGTTGGATTCGAGGATTACCGTGTCCTCCCCTCTTCGGACCTCGGATAATCCTATAATATCCAGCGCAACTTGTCTATCTTCTTCACCAGCACCACCAAAACCAGCAGTGGAATTACTGAATTACAATCAGCTGACTAGGGGTCAATGTAACTCGGCGTTCGCGCGGCCCGCAACTAGCGATGGTACCACAATACCTAATAATTTACAACACTTGTCTAAATACCTAACTTATCTACTTAACCTAGTATTTTGCCACTGTGCTTGTCTCCACGTAGCCACTTTAATTCGAATTCAGGTTAAATAAACCAAATAACTGGTTCCCCGCTAATGAAAAAAATACTTAAATAAAATGTTAACAAGGTTAGATTCATGCTTTTTTATCCATTGTGTAGGTATGTTTATTATTCTGATGTATTCAGTTATGTACCTATTCAGATCAGTTCAGTACTAAGTTATTTAAAAAAAATTAGGTATGAAACAGCTTACCGATCCTCCGTGGCCTTATGAGATTCTTCAAGGCACATTAACATGTTGCCGTATTCACGAGCACTATAAACGTACCTACGTTAGGCATTATTAAAACAAAACAAAAACACAAAACGTAACAACAAGAACAATAATTAATAAATAACAAGTAATAACGACAATAATTTAATAAACAAAACAATTGAATTATCGCTCGTGATAGTCAACATGGAACTGTCTCAAAAACTAAAATTATTAATCAATTCCGCCAAAACAAATGCGCACATTGTAACGTCTTTGCAATAAAACTTATAAAATTTGAAATAATTTTATTAACAAACTACGCATACTAGGCTATTGATATGAAATAGGGAACCAATCTATGTACAGTCAAGTCTGGCAACTTTACCAATGGATTTTTACTTTGCCATCAGGGGTGCACTGGTATAAAATTACGATTAACACGGAAAACGTAACGCTCGAGATATGCCTGGATAATAACTAATTGACAGCATTGCTTTCGATATGGCAACATGAGAGTTAATTTTAGCATTTTATTTTAACGCGGAATTTTGCCTCCTTGTTCAGTGCTCCAGAACTTTTGTTGATTTTGTTTGAAATACTGAATGTAGGTCTGAATGTCTTTGTAGTAACGTAATATTATTGGTTATCAAATGTAATATAATATATAGTGTTTAACATGTTGGTCTTAACATTTATCTATAAAACTAACTTGGCAAACTTTACTTTGCCATGTTTAGCTACAACCAAAGGTTGTCACTTTCAACCTATATTTTAACCGATTACGACTATTTAAAGAAAGGGTTCTGTACTTGACATTCTATGTATGTATGTTTGTATCAATGTTTTTTAACTTCCCGCTATGAAAATCAATGATTTTCAGAAAATCGGGAAGTTATTGGTTTCACCCCGTTTTCGAAAATTGAGTTCTCATCAGCTCTTCACGTTTTGAGGTCCTAAGAAGCTATTATGACTATTGCTACGAGGATGTCCTTCGTATGTATGTATTACTTTTGGGCTTGACCGATCGAAATGCGCTTCACGGCATTCGAAAGAGTTCTATTTTCATTAGATCTCAAAATCTACCGAGCCGAATTGATTCAAATTCACACGAAATAATCTCAAAATAAAATTTTCAAAAATGTTTTTGAGATAAGTTTTAAACCAATGTATCGATCGATTTATTAGTTTAAAAGTTATTTCAAAAAATCAGCTCTTAACCTCAAAAAAAACATCAATGCAAACCGCATCAAAATCGGTTCATTCGTTCAAGAGAAATCGTTGTCGAAAAACTTTGAATTTTATGACCTTCAAGCTATTATGACGTTTTTGAGCTCCAAGAGCAGAGCGTCACAATCATAATCAATAGGTGAAATTTGGAGCGCTCTGCATTTGAAATTAGCGAAGTTGCAGGGATGGCCTGTAGGGTCAAACTTTTTTATAGAATATGGATATCATATGGATACACACGAAATAATCTCAAAATAAAATTATTAAAAATGTTTTTGAGATAAGTTTTAAACCAATGTATCGATCGATTTATTAGTTTAAAAGTTATTTCAAAAAATCAGCTCTTAACCTCAAAAAACATCAATGCAAACCGCATCAAAATCGGTTCATTCGTTCAAGAGAAATCGTTGTCGAAAAACTTTGAATTTTATGACCTTCAAGCTATTATGACGTTTTTGAGCTCCAAGAGCAGAGCGTCACAATCATAATCAATAGGTGAAATTTGGAGCGCTATGCATTTGAAATTAGCGGAAGTTGCAGGGATGGCCTGTAGGTCAAACTTTTTTATAGAATATATAGAATATATAGTCGATTATCAGTTATGGCTAACGCGTTGAGCCGGCGGCCAGGTAAACACCTGGGTTTTACCTGGTTTTGGTTTACAGTGTTTACCTGGCCGCCGAGCTCCAACGCGTTAAAGAACACATAGCTGATGTGAAGAATCGACGCTCCGAGAAGTCTGCAGTCTGTGAACATGTACAGGATCGCCCCCATCACTACATTAGATTTGATAGACCACAAATCCTCGCTAAAGAACACCGATTCCTTCCAAGGATGATTCGCGAGGCTATTGAAATCAAAAACATCCTAATTTCAATAGAGAAGGTGGTTGGTGCTACCATCTGCTTGGGATCCTATAATTAAAAAATTAAACCCAACCAAGCATACAACTGCAAGACTTCAAGATACTGTAAGTTCATACTGCGTAGATCGGAACAAAATTAATAATTTTAATCTGGAGGTAACCGTGGTTAACTATGACATTGGGACGTCAATACCTCAGTCCCCCGTGACCATGGGTGCTAAAGTACTCGAAACGTCGAATATAAAATAAGTTAATATACGCGATAAAATCCGTAAAACTAGTTTTATTTAAATCTATGAAGAATATAATCTCACATTTTTAACATTGACGCCCAGTCTGACAGTACATTTTTTTTTGGGAAATTGGTTCTAAACTTTTAAGTCCTTCCAAAAATCGCCAAGTTGCCAGGTTCCATGGTAATTTTGAAGCTAATAAAAACCGGTGTCGATACGTCAATTTTTTCGGAAGTTATCGTGAGCATATACAAAATCAACATCCGGATGTCTACGTAATTTTTTTTCAACCCGTTTTTTTTCAAAGTAGCAATATAAAATCATTTTTTAGAAAATATAAGATGGATTAATAAGAGTGTTTTCTTGATATACGGCTACTCATATTATCGTATAAGTGCAATATGGTTATGATAGGGGCATTATAAGAACACAAAATTTCTTGACCGTGACGTGTCGAGAGTAGAATACACCTATAACGCTTCGCGTTATGAGGCGTGCAATAATATCATGTTGCTGGGTGAACACCAAAAGCGTGCTACTGAGTCCGTGTAGGTGACACTCTAAACAGGCGTACCGGTACGCAAGCGAAGCCGACCGGTATTACCGCAGACGTCGCGGGCAGGGGAGGACTCCGCTCTCCTTCATGCCGCGCCCCATCGTTGCTCCGTCTAGTCGCCGAGTTGACTTACTATTAGTTTTTATTACACATATGCTTATGTTCGGTATCGGTTCAAGAGACTGTATTTAATTATACCCTAAACTTTCATAATAAAAAAGTTTTTAGCGTTTGAACTGCTGCTGCGTCTAGTAATGTATGTCTCAAATTTTAAACATAACTACAAAATAATATTAGTAAAAAATATCAGCAGTATCCAGTGCTAAAGCTGTTACGACTGTTTATATTAGCCTGTGAATGGTCCACGGGTGTACAAAGGCCTCACCTAAATTTCGAAAGATTTTCTACAATGGCAAATATCATAAAAAGATCCAGATTAACCTTAAGCTTGTTTGGCCGTGGAACGAAAAGGCGAGATCTCCCGCCGTGCAAGGTGTTCAGTTCGGGGAGCGGCCAACGCTTCATGTGTTATTTTGGAGCGCGATTCAGTCTTCGGTGCGTTTTGCTTGTGGCGCGACGACAGCGCCGCCATACTTGCATTAAGATTTAGGTATGGGTAATCACATAGGTTGTAAGTTTTATATTCACTTACAAATAATATGGAATCTTTGATCATCAGAAAATAAAATTCTTATTTTCAGATATAACCAAAATATTATTAATAACGCCTACTAACGGAGCCGGCCTCGCTCGCTGCTAATGTTTTATATTTCAACTATATCTACATATGTTATTACTATAAGATTACAGTTGTTTAAGTCTCCTGTTTTCGTTGGCGCAAGATTTCAGATAGTATACTTTATGCCACGTCACAAGTCTTCGCAATTAATTTTATGCCGGTATTCCGAGTTTTAACACAATATATTTTTACAAGCCTAATTATTAATTAATATGTAATTAAAATCTATAATGTGAACTTGTAAGGGCGCTTTGTAGCCCAAACAATATTTATCTTTACAAATAAATTTTTGGAAATGAAATCAGTTTCTTTTGTGAACCGAAGCCTACAGAGTTTACGAGCTTTGATGTTACCAATAGCAAGTGATCAAAGGTTTTTAATTTATAACTAGGGAGGAGGCAACAAGCCTTTTAAACGGTACCTATTCTGGGATCCTTCCGGTGAATACGGACAGATGCCTTGGAACTAATAACAGTAAAAGAGGACGAAATCAAGAATTTAAATAGTAGCTAGTCAAAGGTGAGAGACGTCTGGTATTGCGTTCATTTATCTGCCTAGCACGAGTGAAGATTAATGCGAGTTCTATCTGCAACAGTAGAGGCCCAAGTCTAGCGGTGGATTTCTACAAGCTGATGCATGCAACATTCCGATCATTTTGTTACTTCATATTTAAGTAAATTAACTTTCTCATACTTAACGTAAGTAGACCATCTTACTTTTTAAAACGAATAACATCGCCAGACAAGCTAATTTTCACACAACAACGTATATAAATATTCAACAGTGTCGCCTCCTTCACTACAGAGGACATACATAGCGACGCTCGCTCGACGCGAAGAATTTTTTTAAAAACGTTACCTCCACACTAGATTTTCTTCGGTATCGTGAGCAGTTTACATAAAATCCCCAAGAATAAACATAGTGGACCCGGAAAATTAATTGTATGCATTACAAATACGACGTACGATTCGTTCCATGTCCCTTAACGCTGTAACTCATTTCTAAGCCACCGCACCACGGAGTCGTCTATTATTCATTTAATAAAGCTAAATATTTAAAAATCCTAGAAAATAGTCCGAGCTATTTATTAATACCATCACCATACCATCACTTGCATGATTTGTGCTCATGTGTTGAAGATGTGTAAGATTAACAGTGTAGTGGCGGTAAGAGAGTAGTAGTGTATAACTACCCCTTATCATCTCATGAGTGGCGTAAGAGGCGACAAAGGGAAACAGCTAAATAAAAAAATAATAAACTGCGGTTACCACAACGTTTGCCAGGCGTGGTAACTATGAAAAATATCCCCCCTATGAGGCAATCTATGGTGGAGGTCTATTTTTAGCAATATTCTTTTGATAGGCTGTAATGGTAACGGAGCACCAATACCATGGCTTCAACAGAAGATGTTAGGTAAGATATATGCGTGCAAAATAAAATAGTATGCATAACCTAGTCAGAGCGAGGTCCATGTCTCTCACAATTGTGTGCACTATCATTTCCTCCAGCAAATGCAACACCACTACATTAGAAAACACACTCATCACCATTGGTAATACGACATGTGTTTTGCCTTTAAACGAGGCATCATTAGAAGAAATAGACCTTACAAGGGTTGACCGCTATTAGCGACATTCTTCTTCTTCTCCAACGGCCCGTAAACGTCTACTGCTATACATGGGCTTCTCTCGTTGCAGAGGAGATTTGCTTGTGTTGTTTTACACTAAAGATGTTAAATTTTTTTAGCTAAGATCCGTGTGTAAAAGATCTAGCTTGTAGATCTTAGCGGTCAGAAAAGTAGAGTCTACTTCACCCGAGGATGCCTCGTTTAGAGGCGAAATACGTATCGTATTATCGACGTTGGTGTGTCTTTGCCAGTTTAGTGGAGTTGAGAGTAGTGTTGTTGGGATTAGTGGCGACAGGGATAGCGCACGCAATTAAGGGAAGGTGGGAGGTGCTCTGCAAACTACCTAAGACACATCATTTTATTTTTTCACGTAGATTTTATTTAATTAATTTTTAACATCTTAAATATAATGGATTTTCGCAAAGTAACGCCTGATTCTTTTAAACGTCTTCCACTTTTGACTCCGCGATCTGGATATTTTATGTCGGACGTGAAGAAGATAGTTATAATGAATTTTTAGCAATTAAGGCTATGAGCAGTTAGAGTTCTTGGGCACACATCCGGTAGTTGTACAAATTTAGAAAAAATGACGCAAAGCTACCTCAGAGGTGTGAAACATCTGGTACAATTATCACTAATTCACCTGCCAAGTGTTAATTAGGCAACTATCTTCGCAGGTGGCTAATGACCAAGGTAAAGAACACTCATGTGTAGGCCATACAAGTAGTAGTTCCAAACAGGCTACGAACTCCCAGCTCAGCCAAATACTCATAAAAATAGAAACAGAAACATTGTGATTCAATAAATAATACTTATTGAAAGTCACTCTTATGTTTAATTTACCACTGGTACGGAAAATACCTCTGTCCTGGAAAGAAACTCAGCGATCCTTTTTTTGAAAAAAAAAAGAACAGTTTACAATGATATATTTTACACAGTTAAGAACACAAAAGAAATTAGAAATAAATTCGTAGCGATCACCTTATTCCCAGGGCTTATTATGATATACTTGTACAAATTAATACTAACTGTGTTTAATAAAGTTTTAAAAAAAATCTTAGCCAGCTTAGCTTTCAATAAATATTCGAAGTTTCTCCCAATGTCGTTGAGGTCTATTTGCATAAATTTTTACTAATGATGTAAAGTTTTTCATAATATTTTATATTTACATGAATACTTGACATTGAATAAAACTAGTTTTTGTTTAATTAGGGGACTGAGCTCAGTGACCATGGGTGTTGTAAGGCACCCGAAACATCGATAATTAAAATTAGTTGAATAAGTTAAATTAAATGCGATCAAATCCGTAATATTAGTTTTATTCAATGTAAAGTTTTTGTTAAATATTTTATCGTAAGCAAATAATTTGTAGCGAGTTGCCAAACGTTGTGCAAGTTGTTTGAGTCATCAAAAGTTGTACAGCAAGAGGCGGCTTTGAAAATAAATTTTACTTTATAGCCCACTTCTACGCGATATTCCATAAATAGCGATTTTATTTTATTAGGTCAAATACCGGGACTCGTAACGCAAAAGTTTTAGTTACTTTAACTAACTTTATTTGTCGCCCGTAAAACTTAACATATAAAAATATAGAGGTTACTATTACGTTACAAGCCGTTTTCACGGTTTTAATTTTTTCTCTTTTTACAATCTGAAAACTCGACGCTGTTTATGACTGATTTTATAATGAATGCCTGATAAAATTTTCATTAAAATCAATTCTTTACATCAAAAAAGGATATTATAACGCATCACACTCACGCTCATTTTTTTAATTTCTTTTCTACCAATAAGTAAACGGTTACCAAACTCCGCATGTGGATGAGTAAGTAAGAATTATTTTATCACATAAGAACGTCCACTGAACTTAATATGCATTAAAAGTAGGTCCATCAGAAGACAAGAGTCATGTTTAATTCCATCAGATAACGTATTTATGATTCGCTGACGCGAGCAAGGACTCAGGGACAGCGAGTCTTAGTTTAATTATATTCTTTGAATTCATTACTATTCTATGAAGCACTACTTATTTAATTATTGCACGCCTCATAACAAGTCAAGGTCAAGCAATTTTGTGGTCTTAAAATGCCTCCATCATAATCATATTGCACTTATACGATAATATGACGAACTGTATATCAAGAAAACACTCTAATTAATCCATCTTATATTTTCTAAATAATCATTTTATATTGTTACTTTGATAACAAACGGTTTGAAAAAAATTTTACGTGGATGTCCGGATGTTGGTTTTTGTATGTGGTCACGATAACTCCCGAAAAAACTGACGTATCGAGACCGGGTTTTTTTTATTAGCTTCGGAATTACCGTGGAACCTGGCAACATTGCGATTTTTATAGTTGCAAGTTTTATAAATCTTATTGCTATTGCTACGAGTTTGAGTTCGAGACAATTAAAAACTGCCGAGTGAATTACCAAAATTGACCCTTTAATTACAGAACACTAAATACAACTGAAAACCACACTAATAACAAAACACAATTGTACTACAGATCACTTTAGTTCGCAGTTGTATCGCTTCAAAGTATTCGCTTGTATCGCCAATTCAACACTGACCCGGTCGCGGTCTATACAGGCCTTATATAAGGCCTCAGATAGTTTCCAGAACCTTCTGCTGTAGAAGCATCTAGAATGTTCGAGTACATATCGGTCCCGATTGACAAGGTGTCGATAGTTCTAGAAAGTTCTTCCATGGAAATTTCTAGAAGGATCTTGACTCTCTCTTAGTTCTGCTACTCGATACTAGAGGGCGCTAGTGGTAACTAGTGTTGCCATGTACCAGGCATTAATAGTGGCGCTCAACACTATTAAAATTTTAAAGGCACTTTCATTTTTTTCTTTAGCCCTTTATAGACAAACGACAATTGTATCATATAGTCTATATTGATTTTATACTTTGTGTAATCGATTTATTTTGGTATTTTATGTTTTTCACCAAAACTCAATGAAACGCTTATGAGGCGTGCACTTTTGGATTTTTCAAACTATTTTTGGAATCAGCGTTGTTAGTAAAGTCATAGTAAAAAAGTAATAAGTAAACCAGAATAACCTATGTGCAAATTAGTTGATCATAAATTTGTATCTGAAGTATTTATAATTATACTATAATATTATTAATAAGAGTAATGTTTAATAATTTACCATTGATGTGAAAACATTTGAAAACGATATTATTAACGAGCTTATTATTAATTTTTCTGGTCGCAAATTCTATCTTCATAAAGTCTATGCAAGACGGATTTTTAATTAAATTAATAATAAAATAATAAATATCACTTTATTCTTTTCTTTATTAACTAACTTAATTAAATTTAGGCAATCGAAGGTGAATCAGCTTTTGCTTACATGGGACTAAGGTCCGATGAAGCGCTGGTTTTCAGGCACTCTTTCTTCCCTGAGATGTTAAATGGATGTCGTGAGAATTGCGAGCTCCCTAATCACCACTATCATATTAAAATTTTACATAGGATGTGTTATTTTATAATTTTGCATTAGTGTGTGTGTGTGTGTGTGTGTGTGTGTGTGTGTGTGTGTGTGTGTGTGTATGTTTGTGTGCGTGTTGTGTGAGTGTGTGTGTGCGCGCAACATGTGTATGTGCGTGTGCTTGTTCTAGTTGTACATGGGGATGGTTTTTTAAAGGGTTATATTATACTAAAAGGTTAAAAAAGTCCCGTGCTCGTTTTATTTCTCAGAGAACGGAGCAAATCGTTCTTTAATCTTGCTGCAGTAAATTTAAAACATCCTGTGTGGATCGTTGTTTTGTGTTTTGGCATATTCAACAGGTTTATTGAGTTAGTGCGAAGGCTTCGATGAGAAATATCTTTGACCCATAGGAGTTTTTCACGGAGGCCAGGTTTTTGCTCCATATTACCCTATGCACAGTACAGGCGTAATTAGCTACAACATTATGAAAAATAAGTATAAAACAATAAATACGTGAATAACAGTGTAAGTTAATTCATCGCCCCTTTTCGTCCCGTGGGTGTTGTAAGAGACGACTGCGGGAAACCGACCAGTGACGGGAAGCAGCATCAAAGGTGAAGAATGTCTGATACTGTAATTTTTATTTTATTTTATTAATTCAACACTTACAATTCTTTACAAGTAATCCTAATACGATGGTGTAACTATTTTATATGCTATACACGCATTTATCTTTTTAAATTAGGTACAACACAAATTATATATAATTCTATCTTTGTGAACTCACTTAGGGGACAACAAAACAAATCTATTTCTTCGACTTACAGATTAAGAGCGTAGCCCGACGCATTAAGTTTGTTCTTCCGTTCGGCACGGCCAGCAATTGTGGCTGTCGCCGTCTCACTAGGTATCCGTCCGAGACATACATGTTCGATTGTTTTAGTATGTCAGTATTAAAATTAATCCCTATGAACACCTTATAAATATATGGGTACAGGTGGCTCAGGACCGTGCTTTGTGGGATTCTTCGGGCTGTAATGATGATGGTAATATGAAGCCAGAATAAATTCTCTCCTAACCCTAAGTTCATTATATCCGACCCTTCCATTTTTATTATAGAATAAGGGTGACAAACGAGCACACAGTCCACCTGATGGTAAGTCGATGCTGTAGCCCATAGATGTCTCGATCTATTTTCAATTAAGAATCAAAATTCAGATGCGTTGTCACCTTTGAGGACTTAGATGGAATGCTTCCTTTCCAGTATAAAGTTCTCTACACTCACCACACGAAACACAGCAGCATTAAGCTGCTACTTTACACTGGTATTTGTATTAGTATTTATAGGTGAATAGGGTTAAATACTTTAAGAGATACAGTGGCTACATGCCTTAATGTTTCATATACACTTCGCGAAGAACAAAATCCTAAATTCCTAAATAATGGTCAATTCGTGTCATGGTCAAATCCTCCAAGCGTGGTGATTGTGGCAAATCCTCCAAACTGTGGTCAATGCCCAGCAGTGGACTGTTCGTAGAAAAAGAAATATTAAGTTCGATTTATAGAATATCAAACATTAACGTTTATTTTCATTTAAACCGTTTTATACGTAAAGTCATGCTGCAGCTATATTATTAGTATAGTTGTAGCACGAATGGGTCGGATCGATCGGAGAAGACCCACGCTCTCATAGAATACCAGCGTAAAATAGCAGATCAACGCTGCTGTGTTTCGTATAGTGAGTGTAGAGAACCGGAGACCCCTTTTACTGGAAACGAGGCATTCTATCTTAGCCCTCACGGTCGACAACGCATTTGCATTTTGATTCATAGTCGAGGATAGATGTAGATGTCTATGGGCGACAGCAACCACTTACCATCAGGTGGACTGTGTGCTCGTTTGTTACTCTTACCTTATAAAAAGATATATACTTTAAAAAAATTATTCCAAGTACTCAATTACATAAACCATCACCAAGTGAATTTTAACTTTATTGCATCAATTTCTACTCAACGTTTAAATTTCTGTGCTCGTTTCAAAGTTTCACAAAGTCAACAGGTCCTTCAATGTTTGACATTCAATTAAACTTCCACGAAACATTTTTTTGATTTGCCAAAACACTTTTATAGTCTGTAATAAACTATCTTAATCATCGTCGCTAAGATACACTTATATAAATTTTGAGTACTAGCTTCTTCCGCGACTGCGGTCGAGGTAACAACATCTACAAAGTTATTCTATTCTATTCTATTTTAATAGCTAATTAAAAGGTTATGTAGAAAACTGAAAAGAAATCTTTACATGCTTGTGAATCATGTTATATATACATATAAATAAAAGTGTCTGTCTGTAATATCGAAATAACTGCCTTTTATGGCCTGGTTATTGTATACTATTAAGACATGAATAATCATTTTTAAATTTTGTCTGTCTGTCTCTCGGTCCGGGCTAATATTCGGAATGGCTAAATTGATTGTAATGAAACTCAACGAACATATAGAGAACAGGGCCGGGAGTGATCTAGGGCTATATATTAGGCTAGGCTATATTTTATCCGAAAAACTTGGAAAAACTTTTTAAGAAATCGAAAAAAATGGTCTTTGATAATTATTTTAAATCTAAGTGACACCACATTAATATTTACAGGTGGGCCGCGGCTGATCGCTAGTGTACTAAAAAATAATACTTTTAGTAACAAAGTAAAAGCTTTCAAATAACTAAAATTTATATAATAATTTCCAGTTAACGGCTTCAGACGTCGGTGCTAATACATAACATAGTAGGTACCTTTACTATGTCTTAGCACCGACAGTTACGCCCTTCCCCCCGGACTTCCAAAGAATAAAGACGTGTTTATTGTTTATTTTATTACTTGTATTTTCTAATAAATGTTGTGACAAAATAATGATAAAATATTAGGAGTGCATAAAGCCCGAGGCGGTTTACGAAGTGCTAGTGACATCTACGGCAGTGATTACTATTCAACAGACTAAATTATACGTCTGAGTTAAACCATCACATTTACAATCAACAAATAAATAGGACACAGCATAAGACACTACACGTTTGCAACACAATAAGAAAAGAGACGGTTATATTTTAATTTGTACGGTTGCATTACAGGTACGAGTTCGCAAATCCATTGTGTTCACACTTCCTAACTCATATTGCCCTGGTAATTAAAAGTTGAGGCGTTACTTCAAAACCGGATACAATGCCGATCAACCGCACACCGCCGCACTCCTCGCTGTGCCTATGAGCTCCGATGATACACCGCAGACGCGCGCAATCGACACGATGGAACGGATGACAATACTTCACTGTGAATCTGCGCCTGATATTCCATTGCTTACGTTACCGAGCGTAAAAAAAGGAAACATGACGGAGTGAATCCTAATATCATGTCTTATATGAGTGAAATGTTTTCAGTTTATACGAATGAACAAGCAAAGCTTTTTAAAGATTTACAAAACGTAGTTTCTAGTATAAAAGAACAGAACGATGAATTAAAAAAGAGCGTTGATACTATGTAAAGCAAGTATGATGAGTTTCTATCACGGATATCTGTTCTAGAGGCAGAGAAAAAGCAGGATAGATATATTATACAACAACTACAAGAGAAAATAGAAAATATGGAACGAAAGTCTAGATGTTCAGGAATAGAAATAAGAAACATACCTAAAAACAATAAAGAACAAAAGAAAATCTATGCAGCACTGTAAAAAAATTAGGGGAGTGTTTGAATGTAAAGGAGACAATTTCTTTTTGTATGGAGAATGGGCCCACTACAAATTTTAGGGACACTTAATGAAATATATGTCAATTTATTCCTTATAATCTATAGATTACAAAATTAATATTAGTTTTATCGCATATAACGGGAATACTGAGAAATTAAAATATGAATATCAAAATAGCCTAAAAAGAAACTAAACGCAATTTTTTTTTAATCTGGCTTTACGGCTCTGGGTTCTAGCCCTTCTGAGCCTAAGCTAAAAGCTATTTTCTATTAGTATTATGAGTTAGAATAGTGTATATAGTGTATATTGAACAGCTAAATAATTAATAGCATAAAACAAAGTTGCAGGTACATTCAGCAGTTATAGGTACTTTTAGACTGATGGAAAATCCTTTTAGTAGTTCCGGCAAAAAATAGTACACTGACAATTAAACATGATGTGGAGGCTATTTTTTTACATGTATTGATTGATTAGTGAATATACATCACAAACACCATTACAGTAATTAAATAAATATGATTAAAGTCAAAATGAATAAAAGATAATATGTTCATTTATAATATTACCTTTACATGCTATATAGTAAGAAAGATGTTTTAACCTGGTTGTAAAAGGATAAAAACACAAAGTAAAATACCACTGTATTTATTACTGTAATCATTTCAAAAGTAGTCTTTTAATAGTGGAACAGACAGACAGACAGGCGCGGTGTCAAGACTTTAATTTAATACATCTTGGTTGGTTAGTAAAGGTGCAGTAAATTTGCTTTAAAATATATTAACCGATTAGTTATTATACCCCAAACACCATTAAAGCCAAAATGACTAGGTAATATCATGTTTATTTATGTTGAAATATGAAGTGAGATGTTTTAAACTAGTTGTGTAAGGATAACAAAATACATGTATAATTTAATTGTATTTATTATTGTCAGTCATAATCATTCTAAAAGATTTTTCAAAATAACTTGATAATAACATGTCCATTTATGAAATTGTTAGGAATCATAAGGATATTTTATGTGATATAAGACTGTTGTCTTCAATATCCATATACTTTTGTCTCTGCTTACGAGCAGTTCTGCAAGATTTCAGCCTACAAGACACACACTTATTCTAAGTACCTGAAAAAGTTAATGAATATTGTAAAGAGGTACTATACTACATAATAATTATTATCAATATATTAGTTTTTCTATATTTATTGCAATCTAAATAGTGGGGTCTATGTTTATGCTTGTATTGAAGAAGCCAAAAACACATCCACATATGATATTGTTAGAAATCAGGACATTTTCATAAGAGATATAAGATAAGTCATATATATACTATACATCAATGTAAATAAACTATATTTCCATATTTCTGACAGTATTTTGTTGCCTCTGCCTGTATGCTAAATAATCAAGAAATTATTATAAAATATACAACATAAATCAGCTCCAGATGACCAAATACTAAAGTATTAATTGTGGATTTACAACAACAATAATTGTAAAGTTGCTCTGATTTCTTATTTTCACTGGTTTCATGTAGGAAAAGGACATTATTTTATATTAATTATCTGATAGTAAATGAAGAAATAATATTCCTTACTGCAGAGTTAACAACACAGCAGTCTAAGCATAATAAAGCATCTGATCAACAAAGATATAACCATTACACAAGTAAAAATGGCTTAACTAAGTAACAATACTTATGCAAACTGTATATTTGCTTCTAGTACAAGTAAAACTACTTATTTACACAAATATGTACTATCTATCTACTATGACTGACATAAATTCAGGATGCATGTTTGATGCCATTTGGTATTGTCAAGTTTATGGAGCAACTTGCTGAATACATAAGGTATTTATATCTAAATGCAGTTAAATGAATCGCTCTTCAAAGCCGATGAAGCTAGATCAAATAGAGAAGCTTTCTTAAATTCCTCGACCCATTGGTGCTTATTTTCTTTTAACATACACAAAAACTTCTTTTGTGTATTTACTCTATATATTATTTAATTTAGATTTTAGTAATAACATAAAACTTTAATACTTTGTCACTTTTAACTCACTAATAAGGTTCTAAGACCTGTGTTTGTCACTTGTTTTAGGTAATTCATTACAAATAATATATCTAATAGATTTTTAAAAATTCTAGGTGTAAAAGTAAACTCTTGTATTACTTAACTAAACTCATCAATTTTCATTTTTCAATTTCGAAAATCATTGATAATTTTATCATGCGACCACAAAAATAAATAAAAAGGAAATAAAGTCTAAAATCCATATTATGTTAAACACTTGTGCATCGATGAGACGATATTGCTATTTACTAATTTTGCTACCAAAAATTATTTTAAAATAACCATTAACCACAAACTTTTTTCTTACAGTAGTGATGCAACTCGAACTCTGTTTTCATTCAATTCAATCGAGTGAATTTGTGTAACTCGGTAGTCGAGTGAAAATAAATTTTACTCGAGTCCGCTTGCACTCGAGTTACCGAGTCAACTCGGCGCACCGCACCGTGTAAATTCGGAGAGCGCTAGATAGATGTCAGTTCACTAATTCACTTGTAGTATAAGCCGCCGCGGGTGACGTCACTGGTTACATCCAAATTCAAACTTGCACCTGGCAGGTTGTAGTCAAAATGAACTTAGTTTGATTTATTATATCATTATTGTGCTATCATTGTTGTTTATTTTTTGTTACTTCGTATAAGTAGTGCATAACATGAAAGTTGATTTAAATATACTTGTTTGTTTAAAGTATGAATGATAACAATGAAACAACAAAACAAAAATCGTCAGAGTGGCATTATTTTGAAAAATGGAAGCGATTTGTAAGATATGCGAAAAGCAGTTTATAGATTTTGAAATACTACACATGTCTGTAGTAAATAAAAAACATGGAAATACTACAAATAAAAAAATAATAAATATTTGTATTTTATTTCATATTTGATTTTTTTTCTCTTTTTTTTAAAAAACGTTACCCCCACACTAGGATTTTCTCCTGTATCGTGGAGGCAGTTTACAAACATAAATTGCACGAGGACAAACATCCAGACCCGGGACAATTATTTGTAGGCCATACAAATACTTGTTCCGTGCGGGATTCGAACCCGCGGCCCCAGCGCAACTCATTAAGCCACTGCGCCACGGAGCCGTCGATATTGCCACATATTACTTATTTAATAAAGGTACCTATTTAAAAATGCTTTAACTAAGTTAATCGCTATTCTCAACTCGAGTTATAAACTTCAATCGATGCAGGGACTGTAAATAGTTAATTCGTATAACTCAAAAACTCGATTACAACTAGAGTGACATGAAAAAACCCGAGTGACTCGAGTCACAAAATTCTACTCGAGTCGTATCTTTATCTTACGGTCAATGCAGTGTCTGTCTACAATTTAGTAGTGAACTCGACTTAATAATTCGAGCAATTTATTGATATATTATGTAATATCAATAAGCTGATTAAGTATTACGCGTATAGTTAAATTATTAATAACATTAACTTTACGCTACGACATAAAGTTGGAGTGATATTATTTTATGAAGATTGTCTATACGCAAACCAATAATATATAACTACCTATTAAGTTAAGTAATAATAATTATCATGGATGTAAGAACAAATATGAAAATAATTTGTAACAAACTGACACAGATTCGTTCCGCCATTTCGAGTTGCGTAACTCGAGTACTATTCGAGTTACATGAATTTCAACACAAGTTAATTCGAGTTGAGTTTTTCCGAGTAGGCACATCTCTACAACATTTTTTTAAATATTACGTTATCTGAACCAATGACATGAACACAAATATCAAAACAACTCTATTTTTCAGATTTCTTGATTCCGTTTAGATTTTCATAAAATCTTTATGCAATTTACGATAATAAATTGGTATCTTTTTTTGTATATAATAACATTGAGGGTCGCGAAAATTTCTAGTGGGCCCAAAAACGATTGACTCCTTTGCGGGATTCGGACATAAAAGACGTGTATAGAACTTACTCTAAGACAGGGACTAGAACGACAATAGTGGAATTCAATTCAGTCATAATTAAAGAAAAGATGTTAAATGAAGTAAAAAGATTTAATAAAAGGAAACCAAAAAGTGAGAAATTAAATACTTCGCATCTAAATTACTCACAAAAAAAACATCCTCATATATGTTACGAAGACGTTAACACAAAATACTCAAAAACTGTTCTATCAGGCCAGAATTTTCCAAAAAAGTCTGTATTCTGCTGGACATCTAGAGGCATTGTATACTTACGCAAGAATGAAAATTCTTCTCAAATTAGAATAAATAATGAAACAGATCTAGAAAATCTACGGAAGACCGAATGACTAGTATTAAGCTTTAGATTAGATATTTTCGCATCCTTTCTTTTCTTTTTAACTATAGCATAATAAGAATAAAGTTTATTTTAACCCTATACCTTGTAATACACATAGTCACAATTTACACACAATACATAAACAAAATTCAAACATTATGTACACATACTTTCATTACATTACACCTCACACAATCATATTTTAATTCACACTTATATTTTACGATAAATCATATTCACTCATTTCATATATGCAACTTACAGTTACATTTTTCAATCATTTTATCTAATAAAAGATATTATTTTATCAATAATGCGATTTTGTGAGAAAAATTTAAAATAATAAATAAAAGGCGATAACGCTTAAAGTTTCACCATTGATTTAGATAAAGTAACGGTATCCAAATCGGTAGTCTGTGACGTTGAAGATTGTTATAAGTATTTGTCATCTAGTGAATCCAACTTCACAATTATTACGTAAAATATACGAAGTATTAACTGCAATATGACAGATTTTGAAGTATTGCTAACTAGATTAAAAATAGATTTTGATGTCATTGTACTAAGTGAATGCTGGCTGCTTAATAAGGACAACTTACCTAAAATTAATGGTTATAATTTATGCTCCACCAATTTTAATAACAACCAAATAGGATAGGATTAGTAATATATGTAAAAGGAAAACATTTGTTCACGATTGAAGAGCCTCATTTTCAAGAAGGGAATTGTATGATAACAACATTGAATGATATTTTTATAATCTCAATATATAGGTCACCGTCATGTAAAAACTTAGAAAACTTTTTTGTCTCTTTAGATAGTGTACTGCAAAAATATTCGAAACATAAAAACATAATTATAATAAGAGATATAAATATTAACATTAAGAGTGATAAAACAGATATTAATTCCGATAAGTATTTGCAACTGACAGCATTCCATGGGTTGTTACTTACTCATACTCTAGTAACACGTGACGCGAGCGGTTCGTGCGAGTGGTTGATCATGTTCTTCTAAAAACGAATAATCCTTCACTTACCTCAAACATCAATTACTGATCACAAACCTGTAATTCTATGTATTAAAAATAAACAACGTCAACCGTTTTTTACAACTACTATCAGAAAAATTGATCATGATAAACTTCGTTCAGATATGCAAAACATTGACATTTCACCCATATATGAGGTTAAAGATCCAAATACTTCTCTTAAATACTTAGTTAATAAAATACAAACAGTAATTGAAGTTAATACTAAATTAATAAAGTTGCCAAGACAAAAAAAGGTCATCAAACCTTGGATTACGACTGGACTTCTAAGATGTATTCGTCACCGTGATAAAATACATAAGAGGGCCAGACGTTGTCCAGACAGTGAAAGTTATCAAATAATATACCGACGATATCGTAATCACTGCAACGCACTGCTAAAAAAGATAAAAAGAAATTATGAAAAAGAGCGAGTGAATATGGCTAAAAATAAAAATAAAAAGCTATGGGACGTACTTACTGATATTATAGGTAACATGAAAAACAAAGGGTATAACAGAGAACTTTTGAATATATCCAGTAAGCCACAATTATCTGTTAATCTTATAAATAATTATTTTGTAAATGTAGGTAAAAATTTGGCAGAGAGTTTTAATGTATAAAATAATAATAGTGAAAGATTTAATAGTAACATTGGTGAAAAAACAAATGATTATTTAAATTCATTTGCTTTATTGGAAACGGATGAAAGTGAAGTTGAACAATTAATTGACAATTTGAAAACAGATGCTCAGTTGGTTGGGATGGAATTTCGAATAAATTTATTAAACATTTTAAATATTTGTTAATACTTCCTTTGACTTATATATTTAATCAATGTCTAAATTATGGTGTATTCCCTAGATATCTTAAGAAGTCCGTAATTCGACTTAGTTTTAAAGATGATAACAAAACCTGTATAAGTAATTATAGACCTATCTCTATTTTACCCCCTTTGACAAAACTTTTAGAGAAAATTATAAATAATAGACTTACAAAATATCTGGAGAAAAATAATTTATTTTCAAATACACAGTTTGGTTTTAGACATGGCAAATCAACAGATCATGCCGTTCATACTCTTACAAATTTTATATCATCGTATTTAGACAGGTGGAAAAAAGTGTATCTCAGTTTTCTTAGATTTGGCGAAAGCATTCGATACCGTGTAAATAAAAATACTATTAAAACGACTAGAAAATCTCGGTATCAGAGGCATTCAACTCAAATTATCCAAAAGTTATCTTTCTGAGAGATATCAATGTGTTGGTGTAAATAATATTTATAGCAACGATGTATTAGTAAAACATGGCGAGCCACAAGGAAGTATACTCGGGCCAACCTTATTTCTTATTTATATTGATAATTTTACAAAATTTGATCTCTCTCAGGGACATATAATCTCATATGCAGATGACACTGTTTTGATATTTGCTGCGGATACGTGGACAGATGTATTGTCATCAGCACAGACAGGTATAAATGCAATTACTAATTGGCTTTACAGTAATAAACTCTCACTCAATATTAGGAAAACAAAATATATAGTTTTTTCATTAAGAAAACCTATTCGTAATCTTGAAAATTTTAACTTAGTGATTCATTCATATAATTCTTCAGCAAGAGATAATAGCTGATCCTGCCTTTACTTGAGTCTGTTGAATATATTAAATATCTGGCGGTTATAATAGATAGTAATTTAAATTTTAAACAACATATTAACACACTTAGCAGAAGAATTCATAAAGTAATATATATTTTTAAAACCATTAGGCACGTTTTGGATCCAGATATATTAAAACGAGTTTACTTAGCTTTATGTCAGTCTATTATAACGTACCGCATATCGACGTGGGGTGGTGCTTCTAAAACGGTGTTACAAAAGATTGAGATCTCTCAACGTGCTATTTTTTTTATATAATAAGGGTGACAAACGAGCACAGAGTCTACCTGAGGGTAAGTGGTTGCTGTGGCCCATAGACATCTACATCTATCTTCGTTTGCGAATTTAAATGCAGATGTGTTGTCAGCCGTGAGGACTAGGATAGAATGCCTCTTTTCCAGTAAAAATGGTCTCCAGTTCTCTACACCCACCATACGAAACACAGCAGCATCAAGTTGCTATTTTACGCTGGTACACACACACACACACACACACACACACACACACACACACACACACGCACGCACGCACACGCACGCACGCACACGCACACGCACACGCACACGCACACGCGCACGCGCACTCACACACACACACACACACACACGCACACGCACACGCACACGCACACGCACACGCACACACACACACACACACACACACACACACACACACATACATATACATACACACACACACACACACACACACCTTTTCTAAGCTGCTGCACACACATTACACTCATTACACAAATACTTACACTCATACATGACACATCTTAAGAGAGAGGAACGACATTAGTATAACTTATTTTCTTGTTTGTGCCTTGTATAAGTAATAACTTGGCATATGAAACGTAACATGCGATCCGTTAAATTTCATTGTACCTAGGTTATGTTAGCAGAAAGTACAAACTCGTTAGATAATATTAATTAATTAACTTTTGATTGCATCCTAATATTTATGTAAATTAACGGTGGGGATATGGCGCCGATAGCTGATTCACAGGTCTCCTAGTTCGGCTGCAGATGCTTGCTATGTTTCAAATATATGCAAATTAGCTTTATTAAGTGTTGTTCTACCTTTTGGAAATAAAGAACTTACCTATAAAAAGAATTCAAGCCCCGACTTCAGAAGATGTTCTGTGGAAATTATTTGATTATTTATATTTCTTTGAAGTCGGCATTTACTGTTTATAAAGTGTAATTTTTTACGCTTTTGAGTGGAATGAGTAACATCACAAGCTCACGGTGACAACTAGATGGACTTTTTTATATATGGGGTTACCTGAAGTGTAACCATCAACATCGGTTCACAATGAGGGCTAATAATCTTCCGCTCACCAGATGAAGCGACAGTAACCTAATGGCAGGGTGTGGGCCGCGAACTCAAAAGGTCGTGGGTTCGAATTCGAATCCTAACACAAGCATTTTAAGCTTACCAGGAGTGATTTAAAGGAATATTAGTAATGTAAAATGTAAATAGCATTGCTAGTTTTTTTTTTAATAAAAAAAGATGTCGCTAGTTGGGACTGAGGTGAATTTATGTGTGACACAGTATCATCATCAATACAAAATTGTCTTTTAAATAAAATATTTTTGGTTTCTCCATAGAAATATGAAATTGACGAAGTCATCACGTGACATACTAAAAATGACATGCAGTCGAATTGAGAACGTCCTTGCTAAAACGGCTAAGCTGTTAACTGAAAGGCTAATTTAGCGTTATTGCGATATATTAACAAGTAGTTTCTTCTTTGTAAATCTTAAACATTGATTTAGATATCGAGTCAGGCAATCTATATAAGTTGTTGTTAATTTACTCTAGGAATATTATTATGAGCAAATTGTTTTTTAATCGTAAATATTAGAAAACATTCAACATTTAAAGACAAGAAATGAATTATTCAATAATTTATTTATTTACAATCTGTCCCAAGGTTCCTTTTATTTTCTACAAATATAGAAGGTCGTTCTGTCGTTCTGCAGTCCAGTCCACGACAGGTAAACGCGTTTCTAATGTCTCTTTTACTCTTTTGTTTGTAGAGAAATTATTTGACTGACTATCTTATTGATTATCTGATTGACGGACAAAAAACGTAAACATATAACTCAGAGTTTAGTTAAAATAGTTGAAGTTTTACGAAAGTGGGACTACTAAAGTAACTAGTAAAGATTTTTTACTAGCTAGCTGATATTTCCTACAGAAATCAAATACTCCGGCATTTCCGATAATCCATCATTGGCGAAATAAAATGGGTGCCGGATTACCGAGCGGCTACTGTACATATTATACAAATAACTGTTCCGTGCAAAATTTGAACCCTCACCTCCAGCGTCCCATCTAAACGCTTAACTACTGTACTGCTGTGCCATTCGTTATTCGTAACCTCTGTACTCTGCATTCTGTGAGAGCGTGATCTTTCCCAGTCAAGCCGACACATTCGTGTTCCAACCATATAGATGTAATACACCATATAAGCACCTGCACACCAATTTACTAAAAAACTTAGTAATCACCAAGGATGCTCCGCTGTTTCATGGTTTGATAAACTTTCAGAGACACAACATTTTTCACTCTTTCGCAATCATTGTCGCTCGCTCATCGCCGCTGAGTTTGAAAACTGCCGTCCCATTTCATCAGTGAAAAGCAGTGATTCAAAACAAAGAGGCGAAGAAAACTTTGGGGTTTTTTTACTGTTCTTCTTCTAACGTAAAGAAGTAGATCTGTGCGCTGAAACAGAACTAAATCCATTGTTTCTTTATTTAAGTATTTATTGCTAAATGTTTACGACATAATAATAGGGTTAGTTAAAACTGGGTTCATATACCATCGCATCTGCTTCTTTTCATCATTTTCATATGGAACCACCGTGTAATTATACTCATAAAATAGATCAGCAAAAACAATTAAGGTATCTTGTTATTAAGATACCATAAAGAATATTTTTTTAATATAAATATGTGGCCTTTATACATTTACATTTATCCTCCATTAAGAATGAAAATGCAGATGTTCACCACTGAGGACTACGACGAATGCCTCGTTCCAGTAAAAGAGACTGGTTCTCACCTCACCATACGAAAAACAACAGCATTAAGCTTCTATTTTAAGTTAGTTTGTGAGAGCGTGATCCTGCCCCGGTCGAGCCGACCCATTCGTGCTACAACCATAATATAACTGCAGCGTGGCTCTAACACGTTAAGACAAAAAATACAATTAAATTGATAAATTCCTTATTTGAAGTCAGTTCAAAAAGAGAACCAGAACCAAGTTTTTTGAAACTCTATGTGTGCAACACTAAACGCAGTAATATGGATATAGTCGACGAATTAAATATTTCGAAGACATGTGAAGTCCGCCAGTAAGCATAAAGCAGCGTGAAAGCTTAAATTGCTCCATTATAGCCCTTTCAAAAATAATAGTTGGACGAAAATAGATTGTAACTTAACTTTACTTTTAAACATCGTGAATGTGATTGATACTGCTCACCGGCCACACAGTTGTCAGCTCTTAGTTCATTAATACGCACAACAAATTAACAGATAAGTCATCATCATCAGCAGCTGCAGCAGCCTGGGACATTCCGCTGCTAGACAGGTCTCAGTTAAATAAGGAAGACAAATTCTAATTTTAAAAATGTAAGGCTCGTTTAAAGTTTTTAAGAACGTCAAATTAACACCGGTTCGGAAAGTAAGATCTTCCAAGAGAAGAACCGGCAGGAAACTCTGGAGTCTTTGATTTTTTTAAATGCCATGTTACAATTTCAACAAAAATGTCAAATGTATATAAATATTTTTAACTGCCAACTTTAAAATTATTTCAGTAGCCAGGGGGCTTGCAAGTGCAGGTAAGGAGTTTTGTCTTAAGGAGTCGCAACACATCTGAGTTTAGATTCTTAACCGCCACAGCATTCACTTGTCATTAGGTGAAATGTATGCTCGGCTGTCAACCTTACTTTTATTAAAAAAAAAATGTAAGTCCTCCTAGTAAGAACTCTATAGAAATATAACAATGTCCTCCAGACCGAAATTCGGTATCGTCGGCTAGCCCAACGGAGACTACCCATCTGTGCAGGATAGAATAATAATGCACAAGCACACTCTATTCCCTTATTCTCATGACCGATGGGAGAAAAAGACACGACTGGAGGGAGTACACGTGCACAGGAATGAAACACTGGCAGCTTCCTGACATTGGGCTGCTACTGAGAATTTTTGACAGAAAAACTCAATAGCTGATTTCAGCCCGACTAGGATTTTGAATGATCAGCAGTTGCGACTACTACGAGTAGACCAACGAGGCAGTCATAATCTCTATATATATAAAATTAAATTGCTGTCCGTTAGTCTCACTAAAGCTCGAAAACGGTTTGAACGATTTTGATGATTTTTTTTGTGTGCGGTTGAGTGGGTTCCTGGATGGTTTAGATTCACAATTCGATTTGGAATTGAATTGGCCCGGTAGGTGGCGCTGTTGTTGAGATTCAGAAATCACCCGTGCGAAGCCGTGCGGATAAGTAAGTAAAGTAATATATAAAAATAATCCCTACATAAGACACCCTCAATAAATAAGGACGTTCTTGTTGTCGCTACTGTGAGAGTGATAATTAATGTAATTGGCAGGACTCCTTTCCTGCCGAGGAGACCGTCCGGGTAGGTGCCTCCCTCTCACCTACTTCTTCAGCCAAACAGTAGTGTTTGCACTGCTGTGTTCCGGGCTGAAGTGTATAGAGCCAATATAGTTACAGGCAGTGAGGCATTTCATCTTAGTCCTCGAGGTGACTCCGCTTCTGAAGCATACTTTATTTAAAGTTGTCTGTAGGTGTTCATAGACTGCAGTAGCCGCTAACCGTCAGTTGAACTTTAAGTTGTTTATTACTTTAGTTTGATATACCACTACCGTTACAGCCTATAATAATTCCACTGCTGAACATAGCCCTCCCCCATAGATTACCTCATAGGGGGATATTTGCCATAGTTTCCACGCTTGGCAGGTGGGTTGACAGCTGCAGTTTTTTTTTATTTATGATTATGAAGACACTGCTGCCCATCTCTCGTTTTGTTTCCCTCTGTCGACTCTTACGACACCCACAGGACGATATAGGGTAGTGAATATTCTTAAAAACGTAACTACACGGTCAATTTTACCTATACAAAAAAAGTAAGTATAATTGTTCCAGGTCTGGATGTTTATCCATGTGCAATTTATGTATGTTAACCGCCTTCATGATACCGGAGTAAAACCTAGTGCGGGGGTAAAGATTTTATTTTTTTAATCGTATTTCGAAATACTCCTATTGCGGCCAAATAGTTTGGCCACAGACCAAATGTGTTGGGAACTTTGGTCAGAAGCCATGTGACCTATATCAATACAACATTATAACTATCGTTATCCTTTTAATTTACGAGCAATGGGATCAACATAAATGGGATGACGAAAACTATTTCATATTAAATTACTAGTCAAGAGCAAGACTATGGCAAGGCTCAGGGACTTTTTTATCTTATAATATATAAGCCCAAACTAATTTCAAAGCAAAAATGCGACGGTAAGAGCACCCGGACACCAGCTATAGAGCGCTACTCCATGTACTGCTGCCGTATAATATGGACTGGTGCTGCAAAATGTCACGTAGCAGCTATGGACTACATGGAAAGTGGTGCTACTCGTAAGAGTGGTACTAGTCACCGTCATCCGGTCAAATGCAATCTTACTAATCTTGAGCACAGGCGCAGCGCTTTTTATGTTTCACAGGATATATTTTGAAGAGTTTGCGCAGCAATTGAATTAACTTATTTCTCACTATTTTTGTTGACATACCATGCATTCGAACGAAATTTTTTGCTTCATCGTTCGTGATTCATACAGCGAAGGAGTAGATTCATTTGCCGCCATATTATTTATTTCCATCTGATTACGATATGAGTGTCTTCAAAGCTTTTGTTAGTCTAAGTCAGTGCGATTACCACCTTCAACCTCAAGAACAAGTCATGCAAGAGTGAGCGACAATGCAAATTAAGTTTTAATAAATTACTCGATTTTATTTCTAAGCAATTTCCTTCCATATCTAGCCTTATTAAATCCTTTTCATCATGCGAACGTCGCCGTGACGTCCTCAGTGAAAGAGGCGAAGCTGTTGAATATTTATGTATACGTAGTTGTGGGAAAAGTAGGTTTTCTGGCATTTTATTAGATTTAACACAATAAGATATACTTAAGTCAAAGATGAAAAAGTTAATTTGCTAAAATCTGCAAGCAAACATGAGGGGATCTGCATGTGGTTCTTCTTTTTCATTTTATTTTATTCATCAGTCAGTAAAAATCTACCGCTGGACAGGTGCCTCTCCAAATGTAGGAGGGTTTTTTTTTATTAAACTAAAGTGACAAACGAACTTACTGTCCACCTAATGTTAAGTGACTACTGCGGTCTATGGACACCTGTAGCCAACTTCAAACAAAGAAGGCTACGGATGTGTTGTCACCTCTGAGGACTAAGATGGAACGCCTCATGGTCTGTAATTACACTGGCTCTCTATATCCTTCAAACCAGAACACAGCAGTGCGAGCTCTGCTATATGGTAGCAGAAATAGGCATGAGGATGCTAACTACCCTCACAAACTCTTAGGCAGAGAAGGAGTGCTACCAACTTGTATATTTGCAAAAGAAAAAATTATTGATATATTTTTATCGATCCAACTGTTATGATACACGTTTCTTATCTCTTGTATGTTTAGTTTTAATAAAATTATTATGTTCCTGCGCATTCATTTTATTAAGTAGATTTACAGAGGTTCAATAAGTTTAAAAGACTAAGTTTAAAATACGCAAGGTCGTCTTAATGGTGACGCTAGACAGGCGGGTTGAAGACCGTAGTACAAGACGTCTCGCACCATTAACACTGCTGCCCGTCATCAGTATAAATATTTTACGTCTGGCGTTAACGGAATATTTAAATGGTTCCCATTATCTGTCGAAATCAATAATATTTTCTTTATATTTCCCATATTTCCTCTTTACGACATATACAAGATGTAATAGAGTAATGGATTATCTTAACCACCACTTCACGGCAAACAACAAACAAAGCGCACCGCGTGTAGGTATATTATTTAGAGAAAAATTGGCATTAAAACAACATAAATATATTTTAAAAGTAATTTAATTATTAATAGCAGTATTCCCTGCCAAAAAACGTGTTAAATACTATTTAACTTCATTTTAAATATTCAGACCTACGGCGTAGAATGAAAAAGCGTAGCACGTGAAACACGCTACGTTACATCATCATAAAAAAGAGTTCTACGGCCGTCCGTAACTCCATCTAGTAGCGGTCGCTCTATACTGTACTTGCCAGTTCGGGACTCCCTGACGTACGTCCGATTCTACCCAGTTCCCTTGCCACTTCATCTTACTGAGCGTAATATAAGAAAAACTCTAATTCTGCTGCTGATATTTCCTTACGCAATTTATCATGCAGAGAATGCCCACATAGCCTGGGAGCCGAATGGTTTTAGACTGAACAAGTGAACTGTTGAGTCTGGGTCATAGTTAATCGGATATTTTGTCCGATCCGGCTAGTACCGAATGAAATGAAATGAATCAATAATATATACTGAAATTAAATTAAATGACATGAAAAAAAAACGAATTGCCCTCACATTACAAACTAAAATTTCGCTTGTAATACGTCATTTTTAAATGTACAAGTTACTACTTTTACAAAATGAGTTTCTATTGACCAGAGAAAAAACACGACTAAATAGTACATTACTGTTAGACCATAGAAAAAACACGACTAAATAAACATTACAACCTTTTTATATTTAGAGTCTAGACCTCTATATCTCATATATTTAGCCTCCTTAAAATCTAATATTCGATCCATTTTCCGCTGGAGTTGCAATTGTTCATGGGCGACGGTGATCACTTAATATCAGGTAAGCCGTATGCACGTTTGCATCTTCTTCCATAAAAAAAATTTGGCGGATGAATTTTCAAAAAAAAACGGTAATTGAAATAGAACAAAATATTGTCACAAGAATAAGAGCCATTGTCCTTTTTTCTTGTAAGTTCTTTTGTCTGGAGCGGCAGAGGTAATGGTGCTGCAAATTATATTATTTTACTTTTGATTTATCAGGCTAATAAAAACTTTTATTATTACGTTTCTGCCATCTTCCGGCACGGCTCCGCATTAATGTTGCGCAATTTGTTTCCGGTGTGCAAGAGGATATCACTGTTTTATTCCTACCATGAATAATTGTACCCTATTTTTTTTATAAAATAAAGGTGACAAACGAGCACACAGTCCACCTGATGGTAAATGGACTCTGTTACCCTTAGACATCTACATTTATCCTCGATTAAGAAACAAAATGTAGATGCGTTGTGACTTGTGACCCCTGAAGACTAAGATGGAATGGCTCGTTTGCAGTAAAATGGGTCTTCGGTTTTCTACACTCACCATACGAAACACAGCAGCATTAAGCTGCTATTTTACGCTGGTATTCTGTGAGAGCGTGGTCCTTCCCCGGTCGAGCCGACCCATTCGTACTACAACCATAACATAGCTGCAGGGTGGTTCTACCGCGTGTGCTTTAGTATTTCCCTAAATAAATTAAATCAACACACGCGGCTGGTGAGTCGCGAATTCTACTGGCGTCTTATACTTTTCAAATACCACAGTTCGACATATTTTTGGGGGTGTGCTGTTAGCAGATTCGTTGTATTAAATGATAATGCTTTATTTTGTTTCTTCATACTCGTTACATTATTAATTTTAATTAATTTACTTAATATTACATGACTGATTTGGATGAATTGTGTATGATATCGTCCCTTTCGTATCGTAAGAGGCGACAAAGGGAAATTAAAACGGAAGATGGGCAGCAGCATCTTCTAGATAACAACTGAAGAGCAGCTGGTTCTTATTGAATCCACTGTTTTTCTCGGAATTACAGTTGACGCGAAGCTTCAATGGGGCCCTCATATATCTAAACTAGCTTGCAAACTTAGTTCTGCAGCATATGCTGTAAAAAAATTTATTTACTTAGCATAATGCCATATGGAATCTTGCTATGGGGTATTGCGACTGACATTGAAACTATCTTTGTTTTGCAAAAGAGAGCCATAAGAGCAATTTATAACCTATGTCCGAAGGAACCCTTAGAAAAATATTTAAAGAAATAAATATATTAACTTTGGCCTCTCAATATATTTCCGATAATTTAATGTATGTACACAAAAACAAAAATTGTTTTATCAAAAATAGTGATGTACATTCTGTAAATACTAGGAACAAGCACAAGTTCAGTACTAGTAGTAGTAGTGTTCAGTCTACAAAGATTCAGTAATTCATTCATGGGGCAATGTATTCGCTTTTACAACAAAGTCCCAGAAAATATGCAGACCTTATCTATCAAAAGGTTTAAATTATTTATTTAGCAAAAATTGTCTAGCAAAGGTTATTACACTACTAAAGAGTACATGACTGATAATAACCCTGGGAATAAGGTGATCGCTACCATGCAGTTTCTAAACGTTTTCATAACAATTGTATAAAATATTATATTGTAAATTGTGCTTTTTTAAACAAAAAGTCCCGCTGGGTTTTTTGCTGGTTCTTCCCAGGACAGACGTTTTTTTGCGAACCAGTGGTAAAAGTAAAAAAATGAGTTTCAATAAGTATTACGTATTTTATATTGAATAAAATGATTCTATTCTATTCTAATAAAGATAACATAGTTGTCGCCTGTCGAGCGTGGCAACTATAGTAAAATTCTTCCTATGAGACAATCCATGGGAGAGTCCTATGTTCAGCAATGGACTTTTATAAGCTGTAATGGATATAATGGTGTATGAAAGGTTCGGGCTTGAAGACTGTGTGGGATAAAGTTAAGAGTGAGAGTGAGACGTCGCGTCCAAGTTGCCTACGTACTGAAAAATGTACGACAAACGCTTAATCTCTGAGCTACCACGCCATTTTCTTTTTATAGAGGGAGAAAAATATTTTTCTAACATATTATAATAATTATGACGTCGGACCTTGTCTAAAAATAGGTGTGTAGTCAACTGCCCAATTAATTTCTATGGGCCAACATGGTATAAATTGTTACATTCGCAAAGCATCGTCGCTTTGTTCTTTATATACCTTTGCCCTTTGAAAAATCAGTTTAAACAAACAGGCAACAAAACTCCTATAACGTGCACATAACACGAACGTTTAATATTGGGCCTAATGTCTAAAACTTCCAAGTAAGCGTTCGTTGAAAATAAAGCCGAGCGAACAGTTTGTCCCGCGGTTGAGCCCCGCGCGTCCCACTATCGCCACAATTATAACTTGATAAACCCTTGCCCGCCCTTCTCAATACGAGTTCGCGACTTTTGTTCCAAAAGTTCCAAAGTTGCGAACGTTGCGAACTCCGTGTTGTTTGTAATCCGGCCTGATTAAACTAATCCCGTGGCGTCACGATACTTAGCATGCATGTAGTGTGGGTGTACCGCGAGTTCATGCTCAGCTTTTGTTTTCTATAGAAAAGAGTAACTTCTGTCAGGCCAGGTAAGTCTAATAAATTAATTGGTAAAAATGGTGAAACACGGAAGTAATTGCGCAAGGATATTGAATTAATTGGTTATATGGTAATGGTTAATGATATGAGCACACGCGGTGTGGTTGGTAACCGATCGTGCACTGTCTTGTTAGCTATTGCGATATTATAGCTATAGCTAAGCTTTAGTAATTTGGGTCAGCGTGTAAATGCCGACTGCGCACGCTCTGACGTGAATGCACTGTACTTTGTACAACTTCTATCGTTTTTAAATATAATTCTAGGTGGTTTAACTTCTTTGCTGCCTAGGAGTCCGTCTGTATATCTGGTGGTATCTATACAAGCCTTACCTCCTTACTTATTTCTGCCGCCAACTATTAGTGCAAGCACTGGTTTAGAAAGCCAGTATATTTATAGGCTTTAAGGCATTTTATCTTAGTCCTCAGAAGTGAAAACACATCTGTAGCCTTCTTTATTTGAAATTGATTGCAGGTGTCCATGGACTGCAGTAGCCATTCACTATCAGGCGGACCGTTTCTCTTCAATTTAAAAAAAAATTACATGCCGAGAACATGAAATATGAAACTCAGCAGTACAGACCCAAACAACTTTAAACTTTGTAATGCAAAATAACGTCTAAATAGAATATGAGTGAATAAATACACACTCATATTTATTTTGATTTACTCGCACATAAAATCTATTATAATAAGTAGGTCATTTGTAACAAAAATCAATGTGTCGAGGCGACATTCTTCTCACTGTTGCTAAGACACGTTTAGCCTAACCACGGAGTCGTAAGTCTAATTATAAATCTGGCTTCTGTTCCCATCTCCTGCCCACTTTCCGTCTGATACCTCAGGACTCATAAAACAACAGTATTCATTTTAATTTTAATCGAATTTCAGAGGTATGTTAAGATATTTACCAGATTTTTATTTGCATTATAAAAAAGCGGAAGTTATGAAAAATAAAGTTTTATTGCCTTATATATTTCAGGGGACCAGACAACTACTTCTAAAAATAATTACACAATTATGCCCCAAACTTATAAAATAGAAACAATATAATAATAATAAATAAATATTTATTTCAAAACAATGGGTACATTATATTATATTAGTGACCGTAGCGCCCTTTTAAGCTAATGAGCCTGTATCAGGGAGCAACGCTCTTCCATTAATTCAAGTCGTTTTAGTTAATGTACAGTTTAAAATAATAAATTTTGAAGTTACATGTTTTTAAAAAGCACGTTTAAAAGATAACAATGAAAATAATTATTCTAATATAGTTCCAATATAAAACTAATTCTACAAGTAACACTACATTTATCAGATTAATTTTCCTTTTTTTTTTAACTTTTTTTTTTAAAACTTTTTTTATTTATTTTTTAGCGTGCATAAGTGCGTGTGTGTGTGCGTGTGTGTGCGCGCGCGCGCATGTGTGTGTGTGTGTGTGTGTGTGTGTGTGTGTGTGTGTGTGTATGTGCAGTATGTATGTGAGTCGCGATATGTTTTAGTATATAAGTTTAGGCTTTTATTAATCATTTTGTAGAGGTAGACCGAACGAGCTTTATATTGTCTTGAAGCAAAAATAGAATTACATTTGACGGTTTCCAGCTTATACCTTCTTCCTACAGCATTAGTGGCATCAAATTTCAGGGTTTTGTGTTTACTCAGAATTGTCTGAATAATGTAAAGCTTTCTAATTGAAGGAATTCGGGTAGTTTGATAAAGTTTATCAGTTGAAAACATTTGTTTTTTTAAAATACATGACCTTTATCAAACTACGTTGTACGTTCCGCCTCAAGAAAAGGCCCACACCTCCATAGGCGCAGTAAGCAAGAACAGACTGTACTAGAGATACATATATTTCTTAGAAGACACTTTACCCCAATCCGTTTTAAATCCGTCTTAGGTACCGTGTCTCAATATCTTAAAATCCATGTGAGATTCCTTATTCTCTGAGTGACATGTTCAAGCTGAGGATACCAAGAGAGTCTTTGATCCAACACTCCCAAATATTTAGCTTCAGTTACTTTTTTGTATAGTAAAATGGCATTGTCTATCTGTTGTGGCAGCAGTGATGTATTCACCGCAAAATCTAATTCTGGCTGAGCGTTGTTATAAATGCTAAAGCATATATAGCAACTTTGGCCGTATTGAGCGTAAGGAGATTAAATCGCAGCCATTTACCTATTTGCTCAAGACCTTTTCTGCATTCTTTTAGCAATTTCCCAGGATTCTCCGGTGAAAACAACAGCAGTGTCATCCGCATAAGAGAATATTTTGGCATTTTTAAGGGTCATGTTACATAAATCATTCAGATAAATTAAAATAATGTGGGGCCAAGAACACTTCTCTGCGGGACACCAAACGACACATTAGTACAATCGCTAGTATAATTTTCTAGTTTTACTTTCTGCCTCCTGTGCAAGGTAGTCCGAGAGTAATTTTAGCGGAACACCCTGATACGATTCTTTCCAACTTGTGTACAAGAATGGGATAATAGAGACCGTATCAAACGCTTTCTTCAAATCTAAGAATACTGCTATGCATTTATAATGTTTATCCATTTCTACTACCAAAGAGCTCAATGCAGAGACTGCATCTTCGGTCGACTTTCCTGTCTGAAACCAAACTGGGAAGAAGACAAGATCTCATATTGTAAGTAGGCGTTTAATCTACATTTATAAGTCTTTCAAGTATTTTGGATATCGCAGGCAGCACCGATATAGGTCTATAGTTGCTTACGTCATCTCTATCCCCAGTCTTGTAAACCGGAGTAATGATCGACTGCTTCAGAGCTGGGAATACTCCTTTATCAAAGGACAGGTTTGCTAGGTGAGTTATGATAGAACAATCACTTTTTGCATGTTTAAGAAAAGCAGTCGGGATATTATCCCAGCCTGGAGAAC
>JAGSMP010003145.1:0-14192 GCA_029286625.1 Parnassius orleans | reverse complement strand
GGTCATGTTACATAAATCATTCAGATAAATTAAAATAATGTGGGGCCAAGAACACTTCTCTGCGGGACACCAAACGACACATTAGTACAATCGCTAGTATAATTTTCTAGTTTTACTTTCTGCCTCCTGTGCAAGGTAGTCCGAGAGTAATTTTAGCGGAACACCCTGATACGATTCTTTCCAACTTGTGTACAAGAATGGGATAATAGAGACCGTATCAAACGCTTTCTTCAAATCTAAGAATACTGCTATGCATTTATAATGTTTATCCATTTCTACTACCAAAGAGCTCAATGCAGAGACTGCATCTTCGGTCGACTTTCCTGTCTGAAACCAAACTGGGAAGAAGACAAGATCTCATATTGTAAGTAGGCGTTTAATCTACATTTATAAGTCTTTCAAGTATTTTGGATATCGCAGGCAGCACCGATATAGGTCTATAGTTGCTTACGTCATCTCTATCCCCAGTCTTGTAAACCGGAGTAATGATCGACTGCTTCAGAGCTGGGAATACTCCTTTATCAAAGGACAGGTTTGCTAGGTGAGTTATGATAGAACAATCACTTTTTGCATGTTTAAGAAAAGCAGTCGGGATATTATCCCAGCCTGGAGAACTTTTCAGATTTTAGTGGTTAATGGTCGGTAATAAAGTTTAATATTCATTTTAATGCAGACTTGTAACCTTTTCGAACTGAATTATAATAATAAGATATGTTATAATTAATGTCAAAAACTTAAATGGCATTAATATATTAATATTTATCATCCGGAAAAGAGAAAATGATAAACTACGGGTTTCGGTAAGAGCTATAAACAGTTGCGCTGGACCACGTTCCTCTTTATCTGTAAGAAAAACACAAGCGTTTATATGAAAATAAGTACTACATATATGTATATATAATATGGACATATTTGTTGATGTATAACGTACTATATCTATGTTATATTATTTCCTAAGCCAGGAAACAGTCCGCTAATGAATGCAAGGGTCTTTAAATGTAATGAGTGTTTACCACAGTCGCTATGCCTTCTAGGCGGATTAGCAATTGCTAAAGTAGAGATCCCGCGCATTTAATACTGCTTTTTAATCAACCCGCTTAGTTCATAACTGATGGCTATTCTGTTATCAGTGGGAAGCAACAAGTTCATCCCTATCTATTTCTTTGTACCTCATTGGCGTACTAAAAGGAATGCAACAAAAAGAAACATTTAGCTTAAAAACAATTTCATTTTTGTTAATTAAGCTTTTCTTAAAAATAGATTAATCAATTTATTGAAGATAAATTAATAAAATTGACATTTTTAAACAACAAAAAAACAGACTTATTGTAACGCCGTAATTATCTTAAATAATCAACATTTATATACTATTGTAAAAAAAAATCTAGGTCAAAAAGATTAAAATTAATACAGTTTAAAAAGGCCTTTTTATCCTGCAGAAAATTTATAGATACTGGTAACAAAGAAGATTTTTTTTATATAATGATATGCAGACACAAGAGGAGTCGAAAAGGTTTTTTTTTCTAGTTAGTCGACTACAAATGAATTCTGCCAGCGTCAATTATTTCATGAAAGTCATGGGTCTACTTTACTATACGAAATAACAAGTCATTTTCGGATGAAAATAAATAGACAGTTTTACAAACTTAGATATTGTAAGTATAATAAAATGGATATTAATGGTAAAATACCATAAATAGCTTTATGTTATAAATGGTTATGAAAACAAATAGTTTATACAAAAGAAGTGGTGGAGCGATGCGATCCGGGTGAACTATAGGTAGGCGAATGATTAGTGGACTGTATTATTTTATGCGTAAAATTAATTTAATGCGTTGGCTGACATGAAGGGAGATGAGCTGTTGCGGATTAGGAACAAAAAATAAAACAGCTCAAGAGAAGGATGCATAAGCACAGTACTTTGAGACGAACGGCGTGTCTCGTATCTCGTGACGACAGCTGCTGCGAACACGATGAGCTATGATTGCACAATATTTATTCACATTAGAACAGTTCTAATTTCTTCTCAATATAGTCATGTGCAACAAAAAAACTTCCAACTTTCCAACTTATTTAATAATTTTAAGACAACATTATGCGACGATGATCGCGTGCGTTCTATGCAATTTACCTTTCTTTTTAGCAGCGCGCACCGATGATTAGAGGATCGGACGCGCGCCAAACAATTTCTTGCTCACACTTGCGTAATAGGCATTTGTGGAAAGGAAAGATAGAGGAAGTATTGTATCAGCCAACTTAACTAATAAAATACATCGACTTAAAAATGAAATACAGTGTAAACTAAAGGTAACAAAGATCTAGTAACTTCGCGTTTAGCCCTCATTTGCAAATTGAGCTATCTAGAATCTTAAGTTTTGCCAAAAATACAAGTAAACAAGTATGTTCTAATTCTACATATAACAGATGTTTTATGTTTAGAAATATTTCTGAATTTTAAAAGACATGATTTGAGGTGTGTTGTTAGATTCCTGCATAATATTTTCCTATAAACTTCTGAGTTTCTTTCCAAAGAGAATTGCAATCTGACATCTGATGGACTTTCGCAAGAGAAATAAGATCTTGAGTATAAGTTGTAAAATGCATTAGGATCCCGGAAGTAGATGCTTGTTTTGCCAAGGTATCGACAGTTTCGTTGTCATGTAATAAGTCACCAAGACTTAGCAGCCAAGCGAGTTTTAAGTTAATAATATCTTGACAAAACAGCTATAAAGCGCATATTTTGTATTGAACTGTAACAGTCAGTAAAACCATTTGTTAATTTTGTGCTCATGATTAAAATTGCTTCCAACACAGCAACATCTCACCAGTAACAAAGGGGTTAGCATTTTTTAAATTTAGAATAATTTTTCATATTTCAGTATGAGACAGCTGAACTTACAAAACTATTATCAGAAAGTTTAGAGGCATCAGTTTTTTACTGACGCCTCTAAGCTTTCAGGGTGAGTCACCCTTCCCATTTAAAGGTTTGCTACTAACATCATTATTATTAACATTTATTACATAACATGAACAACGACTGTTTAGTAATAAACCGTAACTCGCAAATTTTATACCGAGGCACAATGATCTGCTAAGATCTGAGGGCCAGTTATACCTAGTGGCAACATTGCGATGTAACATGCGTTGTAATAATCTGTGGAGTTAAAAAAAGAGGTTAGGAAGCGTGAGAAGACACATACATTCTCTTTGTGTTATCGTGTGAATATCTCTCCAAAAAACTTTAAAAAGGATTACTCTAGAGTGTACCGTGTACAATCTAATTACTAGTGTATTCTACCGTGTAGAAAAAGCTACCAGGAGCTGTCAACGTTTGTTGAACTTGGGAGGCTGGCTAGTAAGACCATGAGTAGTTTGTTGCTGTTTTGATGTAGTTTTGTGATTGCGGTAACTGAACGTTTCAGGGGATTGAATCTCAATACAATCCGCTATTTATCTATTAAATATAATCCCAAGCCGCCACAACGACATTCATCCTATATGAAATTAATTGATTTGGTTGATACTAAAATAAAGAATTCTATATCTTTGGGATGACAGAGGTTTATCAGTCATGAAAAAAAACTACGAGTATATCACTATCATAAAAAGTGACATTGTAATATTTTTTCACCACATCATGAGTTAATAAAATATAATAAGGGCATCAAATATCGTAATTTTTATCATAATTTCAAATTTCACGTGATAGTTACTTGAACCTTTTACTATTCGAGAAATTAAATATTATTAATGATTTAACGGTTGCCTTGTTCTAAATTATCTGTTAAAGTTTGTCGCATTGCATTCCATTCTTTCAAGTGTTTTACAGATCTTATAAGTTATTTTATGCTTAATGTCTTTGTTTTCTTTTCTTTTAATGCCTTTATTTAATTTTACTAGCAGGTTTGGTGAGCAAATTAACAAGATCGAAACTTAAAACATAAAGCTACCGTTGTGTGGGATCGACCATTATCTTGCTTTAAAAGAAAGTTAATCTTAAATGTATGGGGCAAAGGTATTACTATTTTTATAGTTTACAATTTTCTTGCAGAGCAAGACTAACGCACTCTGCTCCGCACCTCCGGAGTAGTGCTACCATGGAGGACGGAATTCAAGAGCTTCAAGTAATTCAAGTACTGGTTTTCCATAGCTCCGCTGTAATTCCAACCTAACCTCACTCAAAATCTCATTTGTCCCGGAAACGATGCTAATACATTTTCTTCAGCTTCGAAAGTCGGAAAATTCTTTCTAACAAATAGATCTCTGGCAAAACATTTGGAGCCTTGGTTTCGCTCCATCGCTTCTTCAATACGAGCTGTATTGAAGTTGCGTTAATCCCGCCGTATGCATTTGGTGATCTGTCTATTCAGTTGCCTGTATGCTGTCATATCTGCTGAAAACTGCAGCTTCATTTCCCATCTAACAGCATTGACTTTAGTCGTGACCTTTCCAACTTCAGCTCTCTCATTCGATGATCGCTGCCAGTTTTCATCCTTTACAATAGTTATACCTGTTGTAGCTATTACTATTTTTAATTAAAATTATTACGAAAATGAAATGAAAATCCAAATTAAACCACAAACTATTTTTAAATATGAAGTTACATAAATGTACCGGTAAAGATGGCAAGTGTAACGAAATCGTAGCAATTTTAATTCAATCTTTTAGTTTCTAAGTTTTAGTATATCCATGAGCGTATATTTATTTTATGAACGACTACCTAATGGTTAGTTTAACTTACTGTGTCATAGGTATCGGGTTCATATACCAGCTGGAGCTAATATTTGTAAAACAAATTCAAAAATTCCTGCAGTGATAGCTTGTAAAAGTATAAGGAAAGTTGCTGTGGTTAAATTTTACAAAAATAGATACTAGGAGCACATATTTAAAAACTTACCCAGTTTAAATAAATTTCCGATAATTTGTTCTCTTATATTGTCAACTTCAGTTTTAATTCGGCTTCCGAATATACAAGGAGAGAATAAAGGCAATATATTTCCCAAAAGAACGGTTCCAAAGTCAATCATTATGATATACCAGGCTATCTAAAGAAATAAGAAACAGTATTCAATAATTGGGAATCGGGGCAGTTTAGGGGATAAATCTTGCTTGGACTAGTAAAATATGATAAACATAACTTGATGAAATATAATATGTCATTTCATTTGTATATTTAATTATAACAGTAAATGACACTGTATTAGAAATTCGGAAACCGTCGATGTAAAGTATCGTCGTCGTTAAAAATACTCTCTGTTTACAGAAGGAGGGCGGGGGTATGTACAGAGTTTGTGCGGTGTAGTGGTGTCGTAAGAGAAACCAGAAACCCATTTCGTCCCGTGGGTTCCGTAAAAGGCGACTGTTAAAATGACAGAAAGATCTCAGAGCCTCCGATAGATTGCGGTATGCCTGCCTGCCTGGCGTAGCCATTACGGTAAATACTTCCTATGAGAGGCTTTTCATTCACAGAGAATTGATATTATATTAAAATAACTTACGACGTTATTAGATAAATATTTGAATGCGATTAGATTCCAAGTCGCGAGAGATGTCAAGAAATAACCAAAAAGTATAATCAAAAACTGTAAGGAAATAAGAGGTTAGTATTTTATGTAAGAAATATTTTAAATTACACTGAATTTTTAAATATCCCACCTGACACTTAATTGCAGCGTTCAATGTATCATATACTATTATAATTCTGTGATAAAACAATAACAAATCTCTAATATTTTTCGTCGAATACTGCCTATTATTTTCACTATAAACATATTTTGCTTGTCTCTTTATACTTCTGTTATTAAAATACTCTCTTTAATAAACTGAACACGTTGCAATATCAGAGAAAGTAGATGACCGTAACTAAATAATTCAAATAAAATGAGAACATTCACAGGGATCATGTACAATGTCATTTGTTTAAAATCACCTATGGAATAAAAAAGTATTAATACTGCAGCATTAAATACTGCTGAAAGACCAGCCTGGATTATATTTTGTATTTCGCTTCTAGTAGTTACCGACCTGAAGTCTGTTTTTTGATCAAAATCATTTATTTCGACGTAGAAAAGTCTAAGCTTATTACATAATACAGAGCCTATAACGGTTAAGGTATAATATTCGACTAATGTCATTGTTACTAAAAAGCTGACAATATATTGCGGTCTATAAATTAAATAAAAAGACAGTATTACAATTTTTACGCAAAAGCAGTAGACCACAACAGATTTTCTACATAAAAAATGAACATTATCAAAAACGCAAATCCTGTTGCATCCAAGAAATATCCCAGTGATAATAAAAATTTTAGAGATCGTATCAAAGTTCTTTTTACTGATGTTTTGTACGAAACCATTTACAATTATTGCAACTGGTGGCATTGTCAAACACAGTTGTTGTTTCCACTGCTGGTTTGTCGATAATGAAACATAAATGGTTGGTGAGTAATTTAATTTCAATAATACACGTTTTCAATACATCGAAAATTTTATATTACACTAATGGCCTTTAATGTAAGTCATGTACTTTTACAAATTTGTTTGTTCCAGATGATGTGATGAATTGGAAACATATCGCGTCGATCTCGTTTTTTCTAATAAATTAAGCAGAAATAACGAAATTTATTAGTTTTATAATAATTATTATAATACTTGAAATTTAGTAGAGTTCCTTTAAGTATTATAATGAATTATTTTGTTTTTAATGCAGGAGCGACAAAAAATCTTTAGGCACGATGGGAACTTTTGAGATGGGGAAAAAGCACTTAACTTGCGCTCAGATACATAAAATTGATGAAAGTAATGTTGAAAATCCAATTGATTAAATATTATAAAATTGATATGTATTTATTTTGTTTTTATTATATGGATAATAATCATTCTTTTTTCATGTAAAATAGTATAAATAAATGAAAATGTTATTACTATATTAATACGTTGATAAAAATATTAATCCTAAGACTGAGAGTTTCATAGCTTAAGCGTGAACAAAGACACAGTCCATCTGATGGTAAGTGGATACTCGGCCTGTAGACATCTACATTTATCTTCAATTAAGAATTAAAATGCAGACGCGTAAACGCCTATGAAGACTTAGATGGAATGCCTTGTTTCCAGTAAAAAAAGTCTCCGGTCCTCTTAACTCACCATACGAAACAGCAGCATTAAGGGCTATTTTATGCTGGTATTCTGTGAGAGTGTCCTTCTCCGGTTATGCCGACCCATTCGTGCTACAACCATACCACCACTTATTACGTGCTATGCCTCAAATCCTTTGACTATAGTATTTCTGCTGCATTGCTGCTTGACGACAGAAATTGATACGACGACCAAAATATCTACTCCTAACCGTAAAGCGCTTCGGAACACACAACAAATAACACACAAAAGTGTGCGAAACTCGCAAACGGAGTGCTTAGCCCCAAAGCTATCACGGCGCTAGAAACAGAATTAGATCTTGTTTTATTGAATTTTATTAATTTCATACTGTCGTTTTGTCAAAATTGCTACTTTTTGAAATTATTCTGATACCTTAAACTTAAAGAAAACATCGATAATATTAGACATCGTTATTTTCACACTGGAATATAAGGCATTTAAGACAATTAAACAGTATACTAAGAAATTTTTATCTTAATCATTAGGGACAACGCGTTTGCGGCTTGCTTTGTCTGAAGTTGAATTTATACGTTTATAGTCTGCAGTTACCACTTATCGCCGGGTACCTATAGTATTAGTTAATTTATCACTCTAATAGTATAACAAGAGATTTTTTTATCTTTTTTAAATTTACCACATTTTTTATCATATTCTTGCATTGTCATCCGAATTTGAGCTATATTCAAATTTCCAGCTCATCGGGAAGTTAGTTTAAAATCAATTACTAAACTCCATCCTGAACGACAGACAAACAAGAAAGTGACTTAATGAAAACGTGGTAAAAAGGAACACCCACCAGAATAACCTCTTAAATCAATAAATTGTAATTTTTGCAACAACTTTGCACGGTGATTTTTCCATGAATTTTCAGCTCTGTGTTTATTATGAATAGCATCTAGTATAATTACCAAAGAGCTATGTAGCTAGGTAGATCATGGACTATGCTATCGCCGTAAATTTCACAGTACGCGGGCAGACTGTGCTCGATACTTGCCGGCACCAATGAAATTGTTAAGTGTAATTTGAGTTGTGCCTATTTACCACGAGCTCGTTAAGAAAGGTAAACATTGTGAGGAAACCTGCATGTCTGTGGAATAAAATGTATAGATGACATGTGAAGTCTGCCAACATCTACTGAATGAAACAGCTGAAATGAGGCCTGTACCCACCTCCGGGACGTATATAGTCTGTTACTTTACTTTAACTTTACTTAGAACTTACTATTTGTTAGTCTACAATAGCTCTTCGATTACTCGAAGAAAACCATAGTTAAATAATAAAAATTATTATAAAAAATCATGTCGATCACCTCGTGAGCCAGGTCTAGATATTTAGTTCGCTTATCTGTTTCGGCTTTCACGAGGTTCTTGTCTTACGGAATGTTAATGTCGACCAAAAATATCCTTGACTGTGCCCGGTCCATCAGCACAATGTCAGGCTTATTCGCAAGAATACTTCTGTCTGTAATATTTAATATTATTAATTATTGACCAGTGCACTATTTTAACTTATAGTACCGGTGAAAACTACTAGACAATCGCTTTTAGTTTGATTTTAGGTTATTGTTATTTTCGTATTTTAATTGTTAATTTCTCAGTATTCCCGTTAGGTACGGTAAAAATAATATTACTTTTGTAATCTATAGGTTATAAGGAATAAATTGACATGTATTTCATTTAGTTACGCCACAATATATGGTGGGTCCATTCTCCGTACAAAAATAAGTTGCCTCCTTTACAGAGACAATTTATTAGGTTGTTATATAAAACATCATGGATGTCAGACAGTCTGCAGCCCCGTCGTGAAATTTTCTTAGGTGTGAGTCAAACCAAGACGCAGAGAGCGCCATTGAGAATACCGACCCGCCAAACAACCATCGCAGAGACGCAATGCTGCAGAACGTGACAAACATAAATACGACTATCGTCGGTCTTACACCATCCCAAGGTATCTCATACATCCCAGCAGACATCACCACCCGCATACCTCCATTGACCAGAACCACAAAATGCGTCGAATCAATGCAACTCTCATACGGATGACTCATAACACACCCACATGATCTCTATCGACTTGGTAATGTTGTTAATTAAAAAATGTCACCAACGTATCATCTTAGCACGCTACTAAGACGCCAGTAGTCAAAAATCCACGTATCGTAGAGCTATTGCACTAAGACATAGAGTTGAGTATGCTTGCTGCACTTAAAAGTACTACCAAACACACACCCTAATCCGAACGATAGCCGACGTATCATAAAGCTATGCGCTAAGACGCCGCCTACAATCAGGTAGGAGTGTGCGATGTCCACTGGCAAGTTCTATTGATACAACAAACCCGCTTATCTCCGGCACTATGATGATATACCTAAGTCTCGGACGATGTGAAGCAGTCTACACGCCACTATAATAATCCTTTTGAAGTCAAATTTTTATCAATATAATGCTATTACATATTTGAGATCTTCCACATATTTGCTTTCTTTCATAGAGCTTATTATTATATGTATTTTATATATGGGACTTCTAGTTTTTTTTTTTTTGTATAGGAGAGGGTGCAACCGAGCATAAGTGACTACCACCGCCCATGAACAACTGCAACACCGGGGGAATGGCAGGTGCGTTGCCGGCCTTTTAGAAAGGAGTAAGCTCTTTCCTTGAAGGTCCCTAAGTCATGTCGGTCCGGAAAAATCGCCAGTGGTAAACTATTCCACAGATAGGTCGTACAACGAAGAAAACTCCTGGTAAAACGTACAGTAGTGGACCGCGAAGCATCCAGATGCTGTGGATGGTATCGGGAGTTTTGCCGTGATGTTTAATAAATAATTCATCAGAGCACTCCCCGTGGTAGATACGAAAGAAAATGCAAAGCGATGCAACATCTGTTCGCAGCGCCAGTGAATCAAGCCGATCGGAGAGGACTTGGTCGTCGACGGTTCAAACCGCTCTGCGCTGGATGCGGTCAAGTGGAAGACGCTGGCACTGGGGAGCCGCAGCCCAGAGATGGGAACAGTATTCCACGTGAGGCCGAACTTGCGACTTGTAAAGCTGTGTGTGCCGGCATGAAATACTGTTTCGCTCTGCTGAGCACGCCAAGCTTTTTAAAGCCAATTTGGCCTTCTTCCAAGTGACTACGAAAATGCACATCGTTTGATATGTCGACGCCGATATTCCTATCTTGACAACAGAGTCATTGAATACTTCTCCAACGGTCGCCGAGTCATTACTCAAACAGAATGTTAATACCTGTTTAAAAGAATTTAGATTTGAAAAAGTATTATCGCAAGATATTGTAAAATACTTCAAAACCATTGGTGTAAAGAAAACCGCAGAATTGTGGGGAATTTCCATTACAGTTATTCGTATCGTCCATAACAAATTTAATTGCACCTCATCTTGCTACGAGGGGACATTTTAAAGTTCGCATTTTAAAGTAAGGGGGTTAGGAGTGGAAATAAAAATCCAAATTTATTTTTCCTTTTCAATATACCTGCTACCCTAATACATTTTTCGGATACTTCAATTAACTTATGTATACCCTCAAAAAATAATTTGTCTTTGTCTAAAAATTACGCCGAAACTGCTTCCTTCACTTCTTCATCACTTAAAAACTTTTTCCCACGAAGTTCTTTTTTTAAGTTCGGAAACAGATAATAATCACTGGGGGCCAGGTCAGGACTATAGAGTGGGTGGCAAAATTTTGAAGCCCACCTTCTGCAGGGCAGCCATCGCAACATGGCACTTGTGAACAAGCGCGTTGTCGTGCAGAAGAAGGATTCCTTTGGTCAATTTTTCCCTTCTTTTCTCCTTTATGGCTTCATTCAATTGTTCTAGGATTAAAGCGTAGTAATTTCCGGTTATGGAAACACCTTTATCTTTATAATTAATCAATAGGATTCCTTCTGAGTCCCAAAAGACTGTCGCCATGATTTTCCCAGCCGATTGTGCCACCTTAAATTTTGGTGGTGGTGTGCCTTTTGTGCCACTGCATAGAGTGCTGTTTGACTCAGGTTCATAATGGTGAACCCAAGTTTCGTCACTAGTAACAATTCGAGTCAACACTCCATCTTTTTCTTCCATACAGAGGTCCAAAACGCACGAGAACACCACGCGCTGTTGCTTTGAGGCGGCGTGAGCATTCTAGGCACCAATCTTGCGCTGACTTTAGTCATGCCAAGATGGTCATGAAAAATTTTGAAAATGGTTGTATCTGATACTAAAACCCTTTTCTGCGAGCTGTTTTTTCTTTAGGCGGGCATCTCCTAATATTAATTTTTCGACTTTTTGAATAATTTCCGAAGTGGTCACCTCGATCGGCCTTCCTGGCCGTGGGTCGTCTTCAAGTGACTCTCTGCCTTGTTTAAAAAGGATATGCCACTTGTAAACCATAGTTTTACAAAGTTTGGACAAGAGTCTCCGTAAATGGATGACATTTCTTCCAGTATAGTCTGAACTGATTTTCCGCGCTTGGTAAGGAACTTTATAACGGCACGGAACTCGATTTTGTCCATATTTCACAATTTCTCCCCGATTGACTTGTTTGGTTGACGATATCTCAAAGACTAATGATCGAATTACAATAAAATCCGGTATTGATACTAATAATGAGTTGCTCAATTAGCACGTAATTCAGTGACATGTCACTTATTACCTACCTCTTCCGCAAATTTAAAAACGCACCCTCGTACTATTTTTAATACTTCTATCGATTCTGGTGTGTTTCCTGATTTAATGAAATATAGTAAAGTAATACCCTTATTTAAATCTGGTAGTACATTGGACCCCGCTAATTTTAGACCAATTTCTGGTAAACTATCAGTAAAAATTTTGAAAACATAATTTTGGATCAATTGTTTTTTTTTTAATACAATTTGGTATTACAAGGGGTCGCTCGACGTCTGACGCCGGTGTTGAGCTTATGAAATATATTTTTACTGCCTAGGATAATTCACAAGATGCCTTAGGTATTTTTTGTGATCTTTCCAAGGCTTTCGATTGTATTCATCATGAGACATTAATTAGGAAACTACAACATAACGGTGTAAAAAAGTTGGTGTTTAGACTTGTTACTTCATATTTAAGTAACAGAACCTAAAAAGTCGTGATCAATGTTAAAGGTTCCTCCAGATCGGTAGTATCAATGGGCATTCCTCAGGGCTCGATTCTTGGCCCATTCCTGTTCTTAATCTATATTAATGACTTACCTTATCTTGTAGGGGACAATCACGATATTAAGTATTATTTGCTGATGATACCTCTTTAATTTTCAAAATCAAACGGCAGTCAGTTAATTATGACGATGCTCTATTGAAATTAGTACATTGGTTTAACGCCAACAAGTTGCTCTTAAACGACAATAAGACAAAACGTATTAAATTTACAATACCTAATGTTAAACATTCGAATACCAATGTGCTCTTAAATGGGGAAGAGTTGAGTCTTGTTGATACCACTGTTTTTCTTGGTATTACTATTGACGAAAAACTTCAATGGGGCCCTATATATCTATATTAGCAAGCAGACTTAATTCTGCAGCATATACTGTAAGAAAGATTAGAAGTCTCACAGATGTTGAGACAGCTAGATTAGTTTATTTTAGTTACTTTTAATGTCTTATGGAATTTTGCTATGGGGTAATGCGACTGATATTGAAGCCATATTTGTTTGGCAAAAGAGAGCCGTACGGGCGATTTATAACTTAAATTGTTAAGAGTCCATCAGAGAAAAATTTTAAGAATAAATATATTAACTTTAGCATCGCAAGATATTAATGAAAATGTAATGTACGAGTATGTACATAAAAACATAAATAGCTTTAATAAGAATAAGGCTGTTCATATTTTAAACACTAGTAACAAACATAAGCTTGTAATGCCAGTTACTGGACTCCACAGAACCAGTAATTAATTTATGGGGTGTATACGCTTACAACAATATCCCAGAACATGTTCAAAGTTTGTCAATAAACAAATTTTAAACTTGTTTTATCAAAGAAAAACTGTACAATAAGGGTTATTATAATATCAAGGAATACATGACTAAAAATAACCTCTGGGAATAATGTGATCGCCACCATGCTGGTTCTAAGAAACTTCATTTAAAAGTTGTACAAACAATATTATTGTTAAGTGAAATATGCTTAAAAAAAGCCCCGCTGGGTTTCTTGCTGGTTCTTCCCAGGACAGAGGTATTTTCCGAACCAGTAGTAAATAAAAAATGACTTTCAATAAGTATTATGTAATAATCAATATTGAATAAAAAGTCATTCTATTCTTTTCTATTCTATTCAATACCTGGGAGATTCTCATAATTATTCTTCCTTCTTAGGCTAATCTTAAGTTGCTCACTCCTTTACACCGTACACCGTACCGTACTGGTTACTTTTCTCACTCTTTCGCCCTGACGGCCATCAGACTCTGGAACGACATCCCTTTTGACATTAAAAAAGCTTTCAAAAAGGTTGTTTTTAAAAATCAAATGCTTAAGCATATGAGAAAATCGTTGCAAGTTTGAACTAACACAGCTCATATTTTCATTTACATATGTTTCATTTGTTTTTGACATAGATAATTTTTATATGTATTATGTATGTATATATATATATATATATATATGTGTGTGTGTGTGTGTGTGTGTGTGTGTGTGTGTGTGTGTGTGTGTGTGTGTGTGTATGTGGTGTGTATGTATCTAATGGTTGACTGGTAGAGAATGCCCTATGGCATTAAGTCCGCCATATATGTACTACTTTATGCATGATAGTGTAAATAAATAAATAACAGAGGTTGCCTTTTTTAGGGATCGGGTGCACGAAAGCTGTCTTCCATGAATTTGGGACTACGCATAGGGAGTAGAAGTACTGGAAAAGAGGCGTTACAACCGGTACCGACTCTGGACACACGTCCTCGGCACAATCGGGATTCCGTCAGGCCCACTGACTTGTGGATATCCAGAGATACGTAGGAGTGCTTGCGTACTGAGCACTATGTGAATCGCACATCAGGCATAAAGCACCACACCGCGGGATGGTCGGCGGTGT
>JAGSMP010003144.1:0-12959 GCA_029286625.1 Parnassius orleans | reverse complement strand
CACCGCGGGATGGTCGGCGGTGTGTTCTTCCGTCATCCTCCCAACAACTACCGGGATAGGTGTGACATGGACATTAAACGCAGTCTTTGTTTGTCCATGTTCATCTAAAACCTATCCGTTGGGAGGCACTATTGAGGTCATGAGCATGGTCTTAGGTCCTCAGCGATTCTGCCATGGACTATATCATCCGGCAAATCGAAGGTGAGTGATATACTCGCCATTGATGTTAATGCCGTATCCTTTCCAGTCCAGAAGCTTGAAAACGTCTTCCAATGCAGCGGTGAAGAGTTTCAGGGATATAACGTCACCCTGTACACCTCTCCGCAGTTGGATGGGTTTTGTACTCTGGTTCTGTGCTCGGATGGCCATCGTGGCCCTACTGCGCAGCTTCCCTTCAGCACTTCGATATAACGACAGTCAACTTGGCACCGCTGAAGGGACTGCAGCACCGCTTAAATTTCGACGGAATCAAGGCTTTCTCATAGTCCCATACGCCAGACACTTAGTGGCAAATTGTACCTCCTCGGACTTCTGCACAATTTGCCGAAGGTGTATATGTGGTCTGTAATGCTAAAAACCTTTTCAAAACCAGCTTGTTCGGGAGGCTGGAAGTCGTCGAGGTCTGCGTGCGAGACGATTCGTAATGACTCTGAAAACAGCACGTAGACGCGGCTCAGAAGGAAATCGGTCTGTAGTTCTTCAGAGCGTTGTCGCCTTTCTTGAAGAACAAGACCACCACTTCTGCTCCACGCCTCCGGTGTAGTGCCACCATGTGGGACGGATTAAGAGCTTCTGAAGGACTTCAAGTACCGGTTTTCCACCCGCACCAGGCTCCGCTGTAATTCCATCTCGCCTGGGGCCTTACCGTTTTAAGGTGCTGGAGAGCCATTCTAATCTCGCTCAGACGTCCGGGATATCATCGGAATAGTGTCGGATAAGACTCGCTCTTGGATCGTTACTCACGCTTGTGGCTCCAACGATGATGTGTACAGCTGCCCATAGAACCTCTCAATCTCCTCAAAATCTCGGTGTCCCAAACGACGCTGCCACACTCGGTCTTTAGCTTCGACAGTTGCTCTTTCTGAGACAGTCTCTGGCAAAGACTTTGGAGCCCTGGTTCCTCGATCCTTCTTCAATACGAGCTGTATTGAAGTTGCGGAATCCCGCCGCATGCATTTGGAATCTGTCTGTTCAGTTGCCTGTGCTATCAAATCTACTGAAGATTGCAGCTTCATTTCCCGTCTAGCCATGAGATTAAGAGTGTGATCTTGAGTTTTTGTGTTCTTCTGCGGCGGGTCTTACAAAAAATAGCTCCGACCGCATGGACAGTTTCACGAGCTTGTCATTCATATCGTCACTGCATTGCAATCTTCTGAGGCAAAAACGGTTTTGTAACTCGAGCTGAAAGGTTTCGGGACTTTGGATTAGAGCACGAGGGGACGGAGCGTTGACTTCATTAGACGACACCTCTCCAACTTAACGTTTTAGGTTCAGTGTGCCTCTAACCATTCGGTGATCGCTACAGTTTCACCCTCGCGATCACTGAGACATCACTGAACAGTTGGCGTCTAGTCGTCATAATGAAGTCAATCTCATTTTGTCGAACCGTCAGGGGCTCGACCAGGTCCACTTCCTATGGGGCCGCTTCTGGAAGAAGAGTTCATCATAAAGTCCTCTTTCTCCATGAAGTCGGCCAGATGCTAACCCTTGGGTTCCGTTGCCCTAATCCGAATTTCCCTACTTTCAGCTCACCGTTCTCTCTTGTGCCTAGCTTTGCGTTGAAGTCTCCATTAACACCGTATAGTGGGTTTTAGAGAATGCATGGCTCTAGAGATGTCCTCATACATTCCTCCACCTCCTCATCAGGGTGTGCGAAGTTGGTGCGTAAACCTGTATGACCTTCAGCGAATACCGTTTGGTGATTCTGAGTATAAGTACCCAACCCTCGTCGACCCTCCCAATTTTACAACGTTGTTGAGAGACTTGTGGACGATAAATCCGACACCTCCTTGGGACAGATGGTGCGCCCTCACGGTGATAGAACAAGTTGCCAGATTCGAGTTACCGTGTCCTCCCCTCTCTTCGGACCTCGGATAATCCTATAATATTCCAGCGCAACTTCTATCTCTCTTCCAACTCAGGATCTTCTCGTCAGTCCTCAGAGTGCGTGCGTTATAAGTTGCGGTCAGTCGTCGTGGTGGCAACCAGACCTCCACCGAGTTCTTAGCACCCCTGCCCGCCGTTACCATGAGTCGCCACCGTAGCCAGGAATAGCGGGGGCCGCCGAGAACTGAGGGCCGTTTCTTCGTAACTTTCTTCATTGAGGATATTGCCGTGGTTGCCACGCTTGGCGGCGGGTTGGCAACCGCAGTTTTAATATTTGCTGTTATCAGAAAGATGCTGCTGCCCATCTTCTGCCTCAGTTTCCCTCTGTCGCCTCTTACATTACCCACGGAAGATAGACTTGAAGACTGTGGAAAAATGTTAAGAAAGTTTTGGTGGATGCAACCACCGAAGTATGTGGTGTAAGTAAGAAAACGAATGAAAGGAAAAATAATACGTTGTGGTGGGATGATGAAGTACGGATGGAAGTTGAAGCAAAGAGAAGCATAGCTAGATTTACTAGCAACCAAAGCTGGTAATTCTGGCAGTATGAATGATGAGACTAAAAAGAAAAAGGCAGACTTTAGATGTATAAATAAGAGTAAAAGAAGTTTTTGAAAGGAAAAAGCAAGAAAGAACGGATAAAATGATAGAAGGATATCTGATAACTACCAAGCAAATATTAAAATGTTCTAGAAACTCGTAAGAACTGCCAGGAAATTCAAAACAACCTAGAATGAATGCTATACGAGACTATAATGGCTGTATGCTGAATGACGAAGTTTCGAATATAAAGAGATGGAAGAATACTTTGAAAGCGTGTTTGTGAGGTAAATAGTCATCTCAATTAAGTTAAATAGATATTCGGAAAAAGTGGAGAGGTAGGAGATAATTGTAGATGAAATAATGAAAGCAATGAAAAGCATGAAAGCAGGTAATATGATAGAGTATCACTCGAAATGCTAAGGGCTGGAGAGAGTGGTGGCAGCCTGCTGTACACCTTGTATTTATGATTGGAACTGAAGCGGGTACCGGAAGACTGGTGCAAGCCGTCATAGTCCTAATATATAAGGAAAAGGGTCACAGCAGGACTGTAAATACTACCGTGGTATCAACTTAGCATTGTGGGTAAACTGTAACTAAGGTGTTAATGAAAGAGTTATGGAAGAAACTGATGGAAAATTTGGGATGTGCAAGCTGGGTTTAGAAAGGATGGGGTGTACGGATCAAGTCTTTTCCATGCGCATGATTGCGGAAGTTTTGGCCAAAAACCAGAAAGTTTTGTGCGTTCATGGACTTGGAAAATGCTTATGATAGAGTGAAAAGAAATGTTTATGGCAAACACTGAACTCATTTGCGTTGAGCGCTGGTTTGATACAGGCATTAAGGTCTCTTTATAGGGACTCTAGTGCTTGTGTCAGGATCAACGGTCTACTCAGTGGTTTAACCAGGTGTATGGTAGTGATTAGGTCTGGCAGAAGAAGCACAAGATTATAGTAAATGCTGTAGAAATGCGGTCATTAAGGTATGCTAGGGCTGAATCTGAATGACAGGGTGAAATGTGTGATAAGGAAAAGTGTGGTTTGCGAGATGACGTTGTGACCAGGATTAAGAAAGGAATGCTTCAGTGGTTTGGTCATGTAGAAAAAATGAACGGAAATAGTGACAAAGCAAATTTATGATGCAGAAGTGAATGGCAGAGTCAGGAACGGACGCCCTAGGCGAAAGTTTATCGACCGAATTGGCGATATATTGAAAATAGGCCAGATTAGGGTACCATTAACCGACGAGCGTGTAGATATATATGCATGTAAAGGAGGCGAGAGGTATGTCAGGATCGTGCCAAATAGAACCATAGTCTCTGCCTACCCTCTGGGTGACAGGCGTGAGTGTTTATGTTTATGAATTTCCCACAAGGTGCTTTTTATCTGATGGAATGTGAAAACTTAAGGCACAATTGTACAAAATCTACAATCGATTTAAAAGGTACAAACCTTTGAGGAATATCTTATTTATGTCACTCGGTATAAGTCCAAAAAATTATATTGCAGAAACGAAAATTACTCATTTTCGTTTTGATATATCATTTAATTTTTACTTTTACTTTTCTGAGATATGGAACAATTTTAGAAATAATGTTAATGACGATCTACATGTCTTAGTAATTATGTCAAGTTTGTATAAATACTACATAATAAATATCTCTTACCATTGAATTATAGTACATATTACTTCAATGCAAATTACTAACAAATTCATCATAACTTCTAAAGTCATAATTCTAATCTATAGTTAAATGCAATGATTAATGTTTAAAAAGAAATAAATATTGAAATCTTTACAATACTTTTAAAATTGCAGACTCTGCATTGACTGTAAATTTAAAATTGTAAGTAGACTCTCATTGACTAAAGAATAAAGTTTGCGAGCAAACAAAGACTACAACAATATGGTAGCAAGTTAGCAAAATTATAAAGTATACACTATTTGTTACATTAAATTGATAAAGTTGTTCGACAACAGTAGTAGATTTAAATAAGTGATTTTATATATGATATTAAAAACTGTGTTTGTGTTAAAGTTTGAAAAAGTTCGTATTTGAAATTGTGGTAAATAGTTAAGTCGCTTAAGACTTTACACAACGAACGACCATGAGCATTCTGTCACCGACTCTTGCTACAATATATCGTAGAAATCTGCAAGACGCCACCTACAGTACGAAGGTAGTATTATTTTTAACATCAATAAACTATTTTTAATGGAAATAGACACGGCAGACAATGATAAATGTATTTTCATTTCTTTATTCAATATTAGTTGCATTATATTAGAATTATGTATTCTCATATATTATCTAATTAATAAAATGACACCATTCATTTCGAACGCCCGGGAAGGTATCTAATATGAGAAAATAAAGCATTGAAAATAGTGAGTTTAAAAGATACCTACTCACTATAGGTAAATAGGTAGGTAGGTATATTATACTTAGTAGATGTTTCGCACATGTGTTTTTGATTATTGTCAATTTTTACGTGTCACGTATTGAAAAGTAACATACTTACCTACTAATTTTTGAACCGAGTACCTTGTAACTTAGCCTGCTTATTACTTATGCTGGCTGAAATTATCCTGACCCCAATGATTGATGAGGATGAAAAAAAACATGTTTGTTTTATTTTTATTCAATTTTATTTCTACATATAACTATATTTTTTTAGATACTAGTCATATTTATAACGCTACATTTATTATTTTAATATTTACTGGGTAGGTATTAGTAACTAATTAGATATTTTTTACCCAATTAAAATACCTATTGAGGTATTGTGATTATTTGTGATTAAGAATACTGGGTTGGTATTAATAAATAGAACAAAATAAAATATAAAGTCAATTTTACTATCTCGAATGTAAGAAATTGATGACAATTTTTTTAACTTCCTTAAATTATGAACAAATAGAGACATTATTACAATAAACTCAATATAAACTCACACACTACGCATATAACATGCACACTATATAGGTTATATATAACCTATATATATATATATAACCTAATAATTATTTTTTATGTATTAGTGCTATGAGAATGATGATAAGATACTAGTCATGTTTTTATTATCTTTATTGTTTTCGTTATAAGTATACTACTGCTTACTAGTTGACTTCGATCACTGACCATAAAGTGTAATTTTAATTTTAGCTATTTACCTACGAAATTGTCGTTTTTTATGAAATAAGTTAACGTAGTTTATGTTTTATTTTATTAATCAATTAATCACCCATGCAATCATTATGCACTTAGCGCAGTGGCGTGATGCCGTTCTTGAAGAAATCAACTGGACGGAAGAAAAACGGAAGAAATCTGTGAGCGCAAGGTCTGGTGAGAACGGCCAATGACGGAGCTTCCTACCCCAGCTCTTGTAACTCGGAGACCGCCTGTTATGCAGTATGGTCGCGCGTTGTTGCAGGGGACGAGCGATTGACCGGAGCTGGTTGGAGACGTGCGAGCTCCTCCATCATTGTGTTCAGTTCTTCACAGTACACATTCCTACAGTCAAATTTTACATTTAAATGTCGGCTTTACAATCAAAATTTTGTCATAAATGGAGACAACTGCAGTGACAGCTACCTAAATATTAATATGTGCGCTGTCGCAGGTACTGCAATAGTAAGTAGTACTAATTCACAGCTGGATGCACTTATGGCGGCAATCAACCTCCCGTTGTTATCTAAGACGTATTTGAGAACCATGAAGTTATCACTAGGAAGGGAAGATTTTTAGTCGATTCCATGAATTACGCTGCAGAAAGAAAAACAATTCCAATTTCTAATGGCAGGGTGAACAAATATGGAATCGTCATTGATGACAATTATCGTTGTAGCAAATTCCCGCGCCTATTGCAATCGTACCTGCGACTGTGCATTTATTTAATGATAAATAATTTTCACTACAATTATCATTTCTATTAAAAATTTGGTTGCATAATTGGTTTAAAAGTAAATTTCGACTCTAAGCACTTTGTTTGTGTTTCTCCAATAAGTTGTAGTTCGGTGAAGCTGCAACCCAATAGACCATGATTTGAAATTTTTATTAATTCCGAAAAGAAGTGGCTGACGTCAATTATTCTTCTTCTTATTATTTTTCATTATTGCCTTTTCAACCTCAAGATATTTGTAACTGCAAAAACTATGTATAAGTAAATAAATCAGTAATACAGTTTTATGCATGATTCAGACTAAATAAAGGCTCCTAAAAATATATGTAGATAAAGAAGTATTTATTACCTATTTAGTACTTATTTATAATCTAATAACAATACCTACCAAGGTATTGTTAGATATACTCTATTACGCATTAGTACCTACTGATCTGTTAGTGCTAATACCTACTTAGTATTAATACTTACTAGACCCTTTTTACTGGAAAGAGGCATTCCATCTTAGTACTCACGGGTGACAACGTTCGTAATCGAGGATAGATGTAGATGTCTAGCGGCCACAGCAACCACTTACCATCAGGTGGACTGTGCTCGTTTGTCAACTTATCCTATAAAAAAAACTTAGATATCTTTTACCTAATCGCAGGCACAAGTGTACTTAATCACAATACCTACTAAGGTATTTTGATTAGGTACATGTTGTGCACCATAATCTAGAACCAAAATTAAATAAACAAACCTCTACATCTTCAACCATTTCAGTTGAACCAGGTATCCTGTAATTCTATGGTTTCTTGACTCAAGTCGTTTACTGGCGTATCATCGTCATTGTTCGTATTTATCCTGCAATAAAAAAATAATTATATTAGATCTTGCATGAAAACAAAACTGAATTACTTATAAATAATATATTTACAAAAATTAAGGACAGTTTTGACAGATTGAGATCGACTAATTTAAAATACAACTTGACAAATCAGAATTATTAAGAGAAAAGTATATGCCTAGGGCACGTTATTACTAAGACGGACTTAAACCAAACAATGATAAGATTCAGGCTGTATTAAACTACCGTTACCAGGACGATTACCGAGATCAAGAGTTTCTTAGGATTGATTGGTTATTACAGACGCTTTGTAAAGACTTCGCCATATCCTCAGCCCTTACAGCATGCCTAAAAAAAGAAATAAATTGTAGTAGATCAAAAATATATTGATGCATTTCAGAGTAAAGAACTTCTGACTAATGCTTCTACTCAATACCCAAACCCAGACAAACCCTATGTTTTAACTACAGATGCTTCTACTGTTGCTTGGGTGCGGTCTTATCGCAGGGGACAATAGGATACGATAAGCCCATTGCCTACGCCAGTAGAACTCTCAACGACACTGAGACCAGATATAGTACAATAGAGCGTGAACTACTCGCCATGATATGGGCCGTAAAACATTTTAGACCATAACCTTTACGGCGTAAGTTCACCATATACCTGACCATAGACCACTAGTTTAGCTTTGTTCGCTCAAAGAACTGAACAGTAAGTTGGGGTTACGTCTTCAAGTACGATTTCGATATTGTATACAAAACGGAAAACAAAATAGTAATGCTGATGCCCTCTCTCGGATAAAACTAAATGCCATAGACTCTGATAACTCACAATCATTGGAGGTAAACCTGGACCTAAAGAAAAAACTACAAAAATATCTGACTGAATTAACTAACCAAATTATGGACTTTACGACTGAAAACAGGGACGACTCTAAGATAATAACTATAACTGACACATCCGCCACTGTATCCGTCGACCGGTTAGAGACTAACACGAACTACCCGTTACCACCTATATCTGCTGATTCTGGACAAGATCTGGAATCTAAATGTATTCCGATATTAAAGGAGGCCATTGATTCAAAACCAAACCAAATTTTAGTTTATACCTGGCATAAAAATAAGGTGAAAATTTATCGAGGATAAATAAAAGGTTCTCAAGTTTTGCCCACTTAAGAATGAAGATCTTATTAAAAATTTCTTAAGAGTACATTAAGCCGAAGATTAAATATTTTATTTATTTCTAAAACACTCAGCATAGAAAAGAATTCTCTAAAATCATTATACAGCTATTTAAGGAGGAATGGTAGAATTTATTGAATGTACAGAGCGTGTTATATATGTAGAAGACGAGAGAGAACAAAAGAAATCATACTGCAACATCATGAGGAAAATGTCACAGAGGAATAAAGGAAACAATGAGTAGAATTAAAAGAAATTATTATTGGCAGAACATGCAAGAGACGATTTCTGCAGTACTTAATGTTTGTGATGCCTGCAAAAAATGATATGAAAAAGAAAACCCATTAAACCATTACTCAATTAACTCAAACCCAAAATGCCCCTTTCAAGAAGTTTCATGAACCTTTTTCAATTGAATCCATTTATTACCTAACTTTGGTTGACGCATTTAGTAAGTTAGGACAAGCTATCGAAATCCCAAATTGATCCGCACCGGAAATCGTAAGAGCGCTTATTAAATATTTTTCAATGTATGGAACACCTAAAAACCTTCTGATCCCGGTAGTGAGTTTAATAATGACCTCATTAAGGAACTTATGACTATGTATAACATACTACATATTACTATCCGAATAACCCAAATTCAACAGGCATAATAGAGATTCCACTCACAATGAGATACAGATTGGTGAAATACGAACGAAAGTGTACAGACGCAGCTGCTGTAATGAGTTACTCAATTATGGCTTATAACCACACCATATATAGTACAACCGGCCTTACTCCTTTCGAAATCGTTTTCAGTCATACCGATTCTAATTTAAAAAGTTCGCCATAATTTCGAGAAATTTTACACCAACAACTATTAAAAGATCATGTTAAACAATAAGACATCTATATAATTACATATCAGATAAAATGTTAGAAAAAGGAAAAGGTAAAGAACAAAAGGGCTGGTGAAACAGATCGAAATTTTGAATAGGAGATATAATACGCCAAGGAATCTAACACGAGAAAAGTAAAGATAAACCGCGATATAGGAAAGCTGTCGTTAGTGGTAATATAGAAAGAAATATAGTGCCTGTTAGTATTGGTAACAGAAATACTTCAGTGTAATTAAAACATTAAACGTCCTCCACAGGTGGTGTATAATAATTCTGACGATGGTTCAGAAAGGATGGGCTTCAACTTCAAAAACTTGAAAAAAACCAGGAATCTTGCCTGTCAAACTGGGTCGTGCTTCCTTGCAAATAGACAACACAATAATAAAACTTTAAACTTAGAAGGTATAGGTAGTGATTTAGATTTTAGTATATTAAAGTATGACGAATTCGTTGCGTTGATAGATGTTAGTTAATAAACCATATATTTATGAATTTTTAGCTATTTGAACACATGTAGAGTATTTAAGAGATTCAACTATAGAAAATTTCGGCAACTTATTGCCATCGAAAAGATTTAAAAGAGTATTGACCCGCTTGGGTCTATGATAAAAATAGTAACTGAAAATTTGGATCATGATGATGCCATCCGATATGACCCATTGATTTCTAAACTAAACGATAATCAGATAGTGTCGGATAAGAGAATTACATTGGTCTCCAAAATCTTGGATAGTTTCATCAACAGTACAGAGACCTTACATAACAATACTTTAATTTTAGTTGAACGCTTAAAGAATTGAAAGAATTGTTAAATTCCTAATTACAAAACAAGAAAACTCCATTTATTATTTATGTCTTAGGTATGTTTAACATGTTTTCGAGTTATTTTAGAACTATTAACGTAATACTAGGAAAAGGAAACTGCACTTCGTTCATAAGGTATCTGTTCTGCATCAATCAATTTTTAACTCTGCAGGAATTGTTAAATTTACTACAATCAATGCGACAACTGAAAGTTTATTATATCCTGTAAATGAAAATAACTTAGTTTAATTAGAAAATTCTATTAAGATTAAGGCTTTTCTAAAAGGAAACCAGATCACGTTTATCTTAGAGTCCCTTGAGAATAAAACAAACAGTTATTTCAAAATTTATTCATTGCCAATTGCTATTGCAAACAAAACTATTATAGTTATTCCCAAATACCCATACCTATTGGTGAAAGAAAAGAATACTTACCGGTCGAGCCTGTAAACAAATTGCTTTGGATAATCAATTCCTGTGCAATAACGAAGATGTGCTGCTGCACAGAACAAAGCTGCGTGAAACAGCTCATGGAGTTTCAATCAAACCTCGATGCCTGTAGACAGCATACTATTGACATTGAGATCCTAAAATCCAACGAATAAGCCACGAAAGCTGGATACTATACGTGAGAAACCATAGGCTACGTACCAAAAAGTGCGACAATGACGTCACTCATGAACTGTTATGTGGTACCACATAATCACCGTGACGATTTCTGTGAAGGCGAAATTGGAAATATTTATTAAATACCACCATCTTCCTCAGATGACCTAAATTACCGAATTTACAATGATTAACTTACCAGAACTGAAGATTTCAACCTCCCAGTGTCAGTGAAGTGAGTTTAAAAGTATAAATCTAGACGAAATTAAATAATTGGTCCAACTAGTAAAATTTAACAAAATAAATCTCAGTGAAAGTGCAAGTGTTATTAACATTAAAAGTGTTAGTTTAGGAACGATAATTTTGTATGTAATTCTACCAATTATTTTCTGTATTTAATTATAATTAGATATAAACTTTAGATTGCCGAAATCATCGGATTCTGAAAAATGCCGATAATTGCCTTGAGAAGGGAAGAGTCATATTCAACCCCACACAGAGTGATATAAGTACGCATAAATGCTATTGCTAACTTTGTACCCTGTGTGTGTAGTCTATATCGAGACACTTGAGTAAGCAAATGTAATAAGGTCTGCATGAAAGATGTATTAGAATAAGTTTGCATTATGTGAGTACATGAGCTCTGTACGGACATCTCTTAGTTTTATTTTAGTTTTTAAAAATGCTCCACCCCTGGCTTGATTAACTTGACTAGGTACTCAAATAATATTATAAATATATAAGATATATTATTGAGAATTTTACTATTAAACACAAATTGTTTCTCAGAAAATACAAAGTTTTATTTAACACTTTACTTTTACAATATTACAACAAACTATGAGAATTACATAATGGTTTTTATATTTACGCGAACACTACACATTGAATAAAACTATTTTTACGGATTTTATCGCGTTTAATTTTACTAATTTTGATTCCTGACGTTTCGGGTGCTTTACAGCACCCATGATCACGGGGACTGAAGTGTTTGACGTCCTAATGTCAGGTTAGCCTGCTACCTTCAGTGAATAATATTAATTTTGGTCCGATCACGCAGAATGAGCTTACAGTATCTTGAAGTTTGGTGGTATGCTTGGGTTTGATTTAATTTTGTTAATTATAGATCCCGCAGATGGCACCCATCCATCTTCTATTGAAATTAGGATGTTTTAATTTCAATAGCCTCGCGTATCATCCCTGGTAGGAATCGGTGTTCTTTGCGAGGATTTGTGGTCTATCAAATCTGATGTAATGGCGGGACGATCTTGAACATGTTCACAGACTGCAGACTTCAGAGCGTCGGTGCCTCACGTCAGCTATATGTTCTTCACGCGGGTTTAATGGATCTTTGTTTGTCCTATGTAAGAGAGACCATTCACAATCAAGCTTGTACACCTGCATCTTGTAGAGGATATTACACTTGATGGATGGTAAAATTGACTAATCTTCTTCGCGGCTTGAAGTATGTTTTAATAGAAGCTCGCTTCAAAAATATAGCCAACCTTGTTGTGACCTCTGACATAGGGGTAGTACAGCAGGCATTACGCTCGACTTTGGCCGGCTCACTCGAAGTCACTGTGACGGTATGGACCCGAAGCTTGTTGTCTTGCAATACTTGCTCGACGTGCCAGCTCGGCGGCCAGATGTTTTCTGTCACAGATCCCTCGTGCCTCTGAAACAAAGATTTTCCACAGCTAACTGTGATGGATGATGGTGTGATTCACCATTTAAATATCTGTTGGAATGGGTCTTTTCCTAGGGAGTAGGAGTACCGGAAAAGCGTTAAAACCGGTGCCAATTCCGGAGCATAACGTCTGCACAATAGGTGGAATCCAGCCCACTCGACTTGTTAACGTCCAGGGAGAGGAGTGCTTTACGCACCGAACGCTGTGTAACAGTACTTCCTGCATGAGCACTCACACTGCGGGATGGTAGGCGGTGTGTTCCTCCGTCATCAAGAGTCGAGTTGGAAGCAAAAAAGAGCTAGCAGATCGGCTTTCTCCTTTGCGTCATGGGCCGGTGAGTCGTCCACCCTGTGCAGATATGGCAGAGATGGCTGACAGAGCCTTGACAGACTTATGAGAGACCAGAATGCACGTGT
>JAGSMP010003143.1:0-14164 GCA_029286625.1 Parnassius orleans | reverse complement strand
CACAGACTGCAGACTTCAGAGCGTCGGTGCCTCACGTCAGCTATATGTTCTTCACGCGGGTTTAATGGATCTTTGTTTGTCCTATGTAAGAGAGACCATTCACAATCAAGCTTGTACACCTGCATCTTGTAGAGGATATTACACTTGATGGATGGTAAAATTGACTAATCTTCTTCGCGGCTTGAAGTATGTTTTAATAGAAGCTCGCTTCAAAAATATAGCCAACCTTGTTGTGACCTCTGACATAGGGGTAGTACAGCAGGCATTACGCTCGACTTTGGCCGGCTCACTCGAAGTCACTGTGACGGTATGGACCCGAAGCTTGTTGTCTTGCAATACTTGCTCGACGTGCCAGCTCGGCGGCCAGATGTTTTCTGTCACAGATCCCTCGTGCCTCTGAAACAAAGATTTTCCACAGCTAACTGTGATGGATGATGGTGTGATTCACCATTTAAATATCTGTTGGAATGGGTCTTTTCCTAGGGAGTAGGAGTACCGGAAAAGCGTTAAAACCGGTGCCAATTCCGGAGCATAACGTCTGCACAATAGGTGGAATCCAGCCCACTCGACTTGTTAACGTCCAGGGAGAGGAGTGCTTTACGCACCGAACGCTGTGTAACAGTACTTCCTGCATGAGCACTCACACTGCGGGATGGTAGGCGGTGTGTTCCTCCGTCATCAAGAGTCGAGTTGGAAGCAAAAAAGAGCTAGCAGATCGGCTTTCTCCTTTGCGTCATGGGCCGGTGAGTCGTCCACCCTGTGCAGATATGGCAGAGATGGCTGACAGAGCCTTGACAGACTTATGAGAGACCAGAATGCACGTGTTCCCTGAAGGGAGTTAGCTTATATCATATAACATGGTTCAAAGACACCGTGGAACGAAACGCTATTTTGTCATTGACTTCCGTGCTGGGTAAAAACCGCCGCCCATATTATCATAATATAAGCATCATATCTATGTCTGTAGGCGCCGGGTATTTTTACGGCATTGACATTCGTCAGGCTGCTGTTTTTTGTACTTACTTACTTATCTGGAAGATCAGCATACACTGAAAACAATTAAATAATATTTGTGGATTTCAACGCACTGTGCGAAGACAATAACTAGCCGAGACAGGAGCAGATGCGCCAACTTTTATATTTGTGGATCAAGAGGTGAGTATCTTATCTTATGGAATGCGAAGAATTCAACTGTACAAAACCTACAATTGATTTAAAGTTTCAAACTTTTATGTGAAATATATCTTATTTTTGTCACTCTCGAAGTTCTAGTCCAAAAATATTATACTACGGAAACGAAAACTACTAAGTTTCGTTTATAACGTATTACATTTTATTTTATTTTTACTGAATATTGAGATATGGTACGATTTTTTAGAAATAAAAATAAACGGCCCTTATTAGTATGTTAAAAGCAACATACTAATAAGGGTTCAAAACAATTCTTATTAGTATGTTAAAAGTGTCAAAGTATTGAAGTGTTATGTTATTGGTAAAATCGAATTTAATTAATAGAGAAAATAAAATAACACAAAATATACACAAATCTATGTTAAAAGTGTCTGTCAGAGTAACTATATCCACAACCGTTACATCCTATCAAAAGCCCATTGCTGAACATAGACCTTCCCTCAGATTTCCTCAAAGGAGGATACTTGCTATAGTTGCCATGCTTAGTAGACGAGTCGGCAACCACAGTTTTTTTATTGGTAGTTGTTAGAAGGAAGATGTTTAAATTCAGAAGGAATGTACCACATTCCTTCTGAATTTAATATATATAGATAACATAAAAATAAATGGATGTTATTAGGGAATACATATTAGTGTTAATATTTAATTAAATACATCTACTATTTATGTTTATTATATTTAAACTCCATCAGGGAAGCAAGAATTTTGTTTACATTATTTTTATGTTATTTTGTTGATTGTAGGTAATGTACATTCTTTCTGAATTTAATATTTTTTCTTTATTTTTTATTTGCATTCCCAATTTTTTCAGTTACATCTACTTGATGCAGTTTGTTGTAACTGCCTAAGAATATTGCAAGAAAGTATTGAAACTGCTCATTCCATTAGAAGATTTGTATTCCATGTGGATCTTCAATTTTAAGAGCTCATTTTAAGAACTCAGCAGAAAGAGATATTATTTTGCAGTGGATACCATCACACCAGGTACTTACTTTACTTTAACAGCCTGTAAGTGATCCCCTGCCTGAAATAGGCTTGCCCGGAGGAGTTGGCATAATCGCTTTGGCAGATTGATGTTTGTAGTATCATACACCTCGCACTATAAACAATTGGGCTATTCACCACCAGGTTATCTTTAACTTTACAGCCTATCAAAAGTCTACTGCTGAACATAGACCTCCCCCACAGATTGCCTTATAGGGGAGATATTCGATAACCACAGTTTTTTTTCTTTAGTTGCTACTTCTTCCTTACCTTACCCCATATTTGTCTGCCTTTGTACTTAATACACAAGTAATATTTTTTACCTTAAATGAAATTAGTGTAAATGTAAAACGTCTAGGAACTTGTACTTAGTGAAATAATGTTATAATTCTAAAATAACTACTTCACTTGTTTACCTTTCTGATTTGATGTATTTTTATTTCTTTTTACCTTAGTGGAATCTGGTTTACTACAAAAGTATTATGAAGGGAAACGAGTACATGCTATTTATATATAATTTAAGAGACATTAAGACTGTTTATTAGTAATAAAGATTGAAATAAATAAAATATTAATAAATATCATTATTTAGGTGGAAGACACTGTAAAACTATAGTCTGTTCGGTTAGTTGATGAAAAAAAAAACACTTTTCAGGTGGATCATTTGGAATGAGTCTGCAATCTTGTCGGCCGAGAGCTTGTACAACTGTATGGAGACACAAATGATAACAGGGATATGGAATTACAATTCATGAATATTGAAAACATCGGTAACATCCAACAAACACCCCTTATGCCTGTAACTGTAACTCCTGCCATTTCCAGAGCGGCATCAACAATTACTATAATATGCAGACCTTTTCTATCAAAAAGTTTAAATTATTTCTTAAGCAAAAATTGTCTAGTAAGGGTTATTATACTACTAGAGAGTAAATGACTGATAATAACCCCTGGGAATGAGGTGATCGCTACCATGCTGTTTCTAAATGTTTTCAAAACAATTGTATAAAAAATTATACTGTAAAATGTGCTTTTTTTTAAAAAAAAGTCTCGCTGGGTTTCTTGCTGATTCTTCCCAGGACAGAGGTTTTTTTGCGAACCAGTGGTAAAAGTAAAAAATGACTTTTAATAAGTATTATGTATTGTAATCTATATTGAATAAAATGATTCTATTCTATTCTGTGGCTAGTTATAAGCGTGCTGCTTCTACTTCCCGACACTGTATTTTTAAGTTATGTAATCATTTATCTAGATTCTTAATACCTAAACTAAAAAGAACTACTAACCTAAAAGAGAGATTGCTGATTGATAACTCATTTTATGTGCCACTGTGCGCTCGTATTTGTGAATACCACTTAAATGAACCTCACAATGATTGGAATAATTTATACACATGGTAGTTTTACATATGGTTATTTTAATATAACATATGGTAGTTTTTGCCACAGTTGCTACGCTTGTGGCAACCAAAGCTTTTTGTGGTATTCTATAGGGAGATGTTGCTGCTCATCTCCTGGTATCTTTATTTTACTCTGTTACGACTTCTACGACACCATACGTGACGAAACGCGATGGCAGTTGACGGAAGGGCTATTCAATATTTTACATTATATATTTAATTTAGGGAAGACCTATGTTCAGCAGCGAATTGTTGTAATGATGACGAATAATAATCAATAAAACTTGTAATTATTGTTGCTTACTTGACCTGTTTCTACTATGTGCCTTATTATAAATAAAGCGCCTAATTTATAACTAAACGCCGAGCAAGTTGAATAGATGCTCTGGTACCTTTTCGTATCTCTTTCAATTGACAATTTTTGTTTTTTATAGAATAAGTGTGACAAACGAGCGCACGGTCCACCTGATGGTAGTAGATGCTGTGGCTCATAGACATCTACATTTATCCTCGTTTAAGAATCAAAATGCAGATGCATTGTCACCCTGAGGACTAAGATGGAGTGCTTCGTTTCCAGTAAAAGGACTCCGGTTCTCTACATTCACCATACGAAACACAGGAGCATTGTTACTATTTTACGCTGGTAGCGTTTTCAGAGAGCGTGTCCACCCCGGTCGAGCCGTATCCGTACACAACTAGTTTAAAACTTCTTCATCATTACAGCCTATAGTTTTAGGTTTATGTTCAGCAGTGACAAGTCCACTGCTGAACATAGGCCTCCCCCAAGGAATTATACAAAGCACGGTCCTGAGCCACCTGCATCCATAGACTTTTTGAATATCTTACCAGGTCGTCACTCCAACTAGAGAGTAGCCGTCCCACACTGAGCTTACCGGTACGAGACTGCTACTCGAGAATTTTACATTTTAGCTTTAATTGCAGTTGATGTAAACATGCTAATCAATGAACACATATTAAAAGAATGTCCTGGCACTGCACCGCGGCCTGTGATACTTATAATAGACTGCTTTAAGAATATGATGATTTTACAATAATAAACAATAAAATGCAGTGACAATACAGTGTTTCTTTTTATCCTAACACAAGTAGTTCAAAACACCTTACATGCTATTTATTTTTCGTGGTTAATATCGTAAAAATCGGATATGTTACTATCCAGTCATTTTGGTTTTAATGGTGATGTAAACATGTTATTCAATCAATACAAATTAATAACAATGTCCTGACACTGCACCTGGTGGCATGTGTCACTTTTAATACTGCTTTAAGAATGTGATGATTTTACAATAACAAATACAGTGACAATACAGTTTTTTTTACCCTTACACGACCAGTTCAAAACATCTTACGTGCTATTTATTTTCTCAATCGCTGTAGAGGTAAAACTCGCTAAACACCCCTTAATAGTTCACTGTTGGACGCACACATGCACCTAAAACCGTGTTACTGGTTGCAAATGATATTAGATAAATAAGTACATGTGTGCTTGTTTCAATATTCATTAACTTTTTTCAGGTGGGTTGCTTAGAATAAATGTATATGTCTTGTAGGCTGAAATCTTGCAGAGCTGCTCGTAAGCAGAGACAAAAAGTATATGGATATTGAAGACAACAGTCTTATATCACATAAAATATCCTTATGATTCCTAACAATTTCATAAATGGACATGTTATTATCAAGTTATTTTGAAAAATCTTTTGGAATGATAATGACTGACAATAATAAATACAATTAAATTATACATGTGTTTTGTAATCTTTACACAACTAGTTTAAAACATCTCACTTCATATTTATCAACATAAATAAACATGATATTACCTAGTCATTTTGGCTTTAATGGTGTTTGGGGTATAATAACTAATCAGTTAATATATTTTAAAGCAAAGTTTACACACTGCACCTTTACTAACCAACAAAGATATATGAAATAAAGTCTTAACACCGCGCCTGTCTGTCTGTTCCACTATTAATAGACTACTTTTGAAATGATTACAGTAATAAATACAGTGGTATTTTACTTTGTGTTTTATCCTTTACAACCAGATTAAAACATCTTTCTTACTATATAGCATGTAAAGGTAATATTATAAATGAACATATTATCTTTTATTCATTTTGGCTTTAATCATATTTATTTAATTACTGTATTGGTGTTTGTGATATATTCACTAATCAATCAATACATGTAAAAATAGCCTCCACACCATGTTTCTTGGTCAGTGTACTATTTTTTGCCGGAACTACTAAAAGGATTTTCCATCAGTCTAAAAGTACCTATAAATGTTAAATGTACCTGCAACTTTGTTTTATGCTATTAATTATTTAGCTGTCCTATTCTATTCTATATACACTATTCTAACTCACAATACTAATAGAAAACAACTTTAGTTTAGGCTCAGAAGGGCTAGAACCCAGAGCCGTAAAGCCAGATTAAAAAAATAGCGTTTAGTTTCTTTTGTTATTGTGATATTCATATTTTAATTTCTCTGAATTCCCTTTAGATGCGATAAAACTAATATTAATTTTGCAATCTATAGATTATAAGGAATAAATCGACATACATTTCATTAAGTATCCCTAAAATTTGTAGTGGTCCCATTCTCCATACAAAAAGAAATTGTCTCCTTTGCGGAAGTCTCGTACAAACTGCCATCCCCTAGTTTAAGAGGTTGGGGGTAAAAGTTCCAAGTTTTAGAATTTTTTTGTTGTTTGTGTACTAATACTAGCTTGCATACCAAATTTCAGCTTTCTAGGACTTCAGGAAGTACCCTAAGAATTTTGATGATCATCAGTGAGTCAGTGACGAAATTGTTTTTTTTTGGATATCAATAAATTCTAAAGTATAAGAGCTGTGCAATTCAAACTTTATATGTTTAATAACAAATTGACATCATATCCCGACTGTTTTGTTTATCTGGTATTTAAAAAAAGTTATTACAGCTCAAGAGCAAAAAGAACAATTGAGACAAAAGTAGAGAGAGAACCGCAAAAAAGTAGAAGAAAGTATGCCATCAAAATCGCAAGTGGCAACGCAAAGTACAAAAAATATCACAGATTTGCAAATTATGTATAATTTGTAAATCTGTGATATTTTTTCACATACAATACTTTGGACAAACTTTCTAAGGAGATCTGGTTGATTAGAAAATAAAATAGAAAATAAAATTTTATGACTTGACATAATATAAAATAACTCAAATAGTGTCAATTAACAAGTCTGGTATCATTAGCTATAAATTAAAACTAAAAAAATAATGTTCTCTCACATAAACTAGTATCTTTCAGTCAGTTGCACTGAAACAAAATAACAAACGTAAATCAATCTTAAAAACTAATACGGCACATTTTGTAATAAGTCTTATTTTTCAAAAACGTTCAATGGTTTATCAAAATCATAGTATACCCGTTTACCGTTCAGTGGAATTTTTGGGTTGGGAACAATTTTCAAAATATTATCATAGGGTCGTAAGAAATATCAGTTTTTTGCCAGTACTATCTACAGTCTTATAAAATATAATCTTGAATTCTCCCTCTTTATCTAGATCACTTTTAGCGACACCTAGGTAAGTATAATGTTTGTTTTAACAGTGGAAACTTTTACTAAAACATGAACTTCGTCTGATATCTTTAATGGATGAATGTTATCCTTTTAAATTAGCTGCTTTTCTTTTATGTTAGAAACTGATGGTTAGGCAAAGTTAGCAATAAGCTCGTCGTCAGAGCTGAAAGTTGAGGAATAAACCGTATTGTAGTAAGTTCTTTATGTACGGAACAATATTAGATAATATGTTGATAGTACTTTACTCGTTCAAATAATTGGTCTCATTAAACACGAACTGGTTGATATGTTTTGGATTCTAAGTGCAAACCTCTTTGGCAAAAACAACTAACTAATGTCTGTTTTTGTTTCATCTGATCAAAGCCCAAAGCTTCACGCACAATATCAGTCTTCATTTTTGAAAAAAATCATTTCAAGGCTATCTTTTCTTTTACTGTCTTTAAGCTCTTGTAATTATCTTTGATGGCATTGGATAACGTAAAATATATATTATGTTGAGAATCATTGCTTGACTTTTTAGCTCTTTGGTATCTTTTTTTGTATTTATTACACTTCCTTGTCAGTTCTTCCAGTTATTCCCGTAATTTTAGATTTTTTCTACATAATGCAGATCTGTCTCGTCGTATTTGTCTTCGATCTCTAGGCCTAGGTGAAACTGGAGTTCCCGAACGTGGGGTGGAAGCTGGTGTAATGTCCGTAATTTGTTGAGCAACTTTTTGACGTTCTGCGCGTTTCTTATTCGCAGGCTTCCATTTACGCTTGGCAGCTCTATGCTCTCGCTGTCATATTTATACGAGTGTTTTTTTCGTGTGGCTCAAGGTGTTTTATTTTGGCTGCAGCATTTTTATGGGGTCCTGCTTTAACTTAAGCCTAAAGCGACGTTGCTTTTCAGCGTGTGTAAAAGCCATTTAGTGTAGAAGTTTCTTCCTGAAAAAAAAAAGATAATTATGGTATTTACTAACTTAAAAAATACACTTAAAAGGTAACGCAGTGTAGCAGTAACGCAGTTGTAAATATTTGATTACATCGTTAATGTGCACTTAATGGAAAAATAAAATGCAAACATTTTGTCACTGTCATAACCGATACCTAATTAATTATGTTTTTTTTTTTTTTTTTTATAGGATAGGGTGACAAACGAGCACACAGTCCACCTGATGGTAAGTGGTTGCTGTGACCCATAGACATCTACACCTATCTTCAATAAAGAATCAAAATGCAGATGCGTTGTCACCCGTGAGGACTAAGATGGAATGCCTCTTTTCCAGTAAAAAGGGTCTCCGGTTCTCTACACTCACCATTCGAAACACAGCAGTGTTAAGCTGCTATTTTACGCTGGTATTCTGTGAGAGCGTGGTCCTTCCCCGGTCGAGCCGACCCATTCGTACTACAACCATATTACTAATATAGCTGCAGCATGGCTCTACCACGTAAAAAATATTATTATGTTTGAGAATAATAATAATGTAAATATCGTCAGTACTTACCATTCGACGGCGGTAACTCAGCGGCCACGCAATAAACACACGCATAACTCCCAACAACTGTGAAGCGATTGATTCAGCTAGCGTACTACCCGCGCGCGGCGGCTATCATTCGTTTTAAGAGTTACAACAAGTCGAACAAAATGGCGTACATTAAATTTTAATACACTTACTTTAAGGTTTGTTTTCATATAGCAACGCAAGGTAGCTAGGATTTTATTCTTCGTTGGGGACACAGTGCAAAGTATTTTTTATTTTATTACACGTTTTAGGTAAAAAATATCTATTGTAATTGTAATAAGGTCCAAAACGTATATTTTTGATAATGATATCTAGGACAACGCCATCTAGAAGATATTATGGGAGATTGCTCTTTATATCATGAGACTCGTGCTCAAGGACAGTATTATTTTGTATGAAGAACAACTGCGTTACTAAGAAAGACAACGTTGTTACCGTAATTTGCGAATAAATAATATAAAATTTTGATTATATCTTATTTTGTTAAGTGTCGAATTAGTGTTAAATTTATGAATTGATGAACTTACAGTTTGTTTTAGTACTGTTTTCCCATGAAAAGTAAAATTCACCCTAAGGAACCGGTTTTTAGGCATCAAAAAGTATTTTGGCCCTTTAACAAATAACAAATCCTAATCTTCATAAAATAGATGGACTATAATTAATTTGAGATCCGTGTAATCAACTAAAAATTTGAATTCCTTTTGGTACAGCAATAATTATAGTTGCGGAAGTAAAGTAAGCTCGAGTATAAATATCTATTCCTACAGTAAATATATGATGAGCTCAAACAATAAATCCTAATAAACCAATTGCTATTATAGCATAAATTATTCCTAAACATCCAAAAGTTTCTTTTTTTCCTCTTGTGAAATAAATAATATAGGACTGTTACTTTTTTTAATGCGCTATCGTCATCATTACAGCCATTCACAAGTCCACTGCTGAACATAGGCCTCCCCCAAGGAATACCACTTAGCACGGTCCTGAGTCACATGCATCCATCGACTTCCTGCATATCTTAACAGGTCGTCACTCCATCTAGTGAGGGGGACGCCCTACACTTTGACCGCCGCTACAAGGCCGCCACTCGAGAACCTTTTTTCCATATCGGTTGTCGGTTCTTCGAACTATATGACTGGCCCATTGCCACTTCAGCTTATTAATCCGTTGGGCTGCGTGTCGGTCGTTCTAGTTCTACTGCGGATATCCTCATTTCTAAGTTTATCACGCAGAGAAACCCCGACCATAGCCCTTTCCATAGCTCGCTGAGCGACCTTAAGCGTCCTCATACGGCCAGCAGTGAAGGACCACGTCTCAGTTCCATAGGTCATCACTGGCAACACGCACTGGTTGTACAGTCTCGTTTTCAAGTTTTGAGGTATACCTGACGAAAAGATGTGCCATAATTTCCCGAACGCTGCTCAGCCAAGTTGAATCCGTCGATTGACCTCTCGGCCGAAGTTGGACTTACCTAGTCGGACTATTTGTCCCAGGTAAACATATTCCTCAACGATATCTTCAAGCTACTCAAAAATCTTAACAATTCCAGAAGCCATCTCATTTCCGCCTCGACCTGCCACGGTCTCAACCCACATAAAATACCAACTTCTTTTTGCTGAATCTATAATTGGAAGTAAAAGTCTACAACTTTCTGTAGTAGAAACTCTGCCCATTAGTTAAATAATGTGGTAAACATTTTGACGGTCTACTGTCAGCATTTTCTTGGCACCGTAGCCAATAGCTGCAACTTTATCAAAACCTTTCAAACTGTACCGTAGACTGCTTTCCTCAAGATGTTTATTATGTAGAGCTTATATAATTCTTTTCAGTTTTATCTGTGGACTTTTGTATTTGAAGACAAACGTATCATAATCATCACAAGTATCATTAGCAGGAGGAATGAAACCGAGATTAAACTCCTGTATTAAAAATATGTCTGTATAGCCACGGCTTTGCATATTCTCTTGGTATACCCTATTTAGCACAGAACTCTACATACAAGGAATATAATTTATCAATATTCTGGTGGCTTCCAAGATACTTTCTGTTCTTTTTTTTACGGGGAAATCCTAATGGATCGCCTCCGCCTGGGGAGGGTGGAGGGGCGTGCCTGACTTTACCGGCCAAAACCGCCCCGGTGTCTCCTCACACGTGCGCGCGGGGCCGCGGGATTCCAAATTCTTCCGCAGCCCCACACCAGTGTTTGCCCGCTCTTTCCAGGCTCGTTCCTGCACGGGGTAGTGAGGTGTTCACCCCGTGCATCGCCTCAGAGGCGCGCGCCGACACTGCGCGATCCAAGTCCTCGCCCTGACCCATTCATGGGGCCGGAAAGGGCGTTGTCCGCCCTTCTCCTGCTCCGTGCGCTTCTGCGGCCGGGGAAGGAGTCGAGATCTCCTTCCTGTTCCGCAGTTTCCTTCTGCGACATCACGTCTCGCAGAAGGACACCACTGCGTCTCACGACTCTGCGCTACCGACCATTTTCCGCACTAAGGCCGGCAGCGACAGATCGCCTCCTACTTCATTTGTGGAGGACACGGCGCTGTCCTAAGCTGCACACTCGGCGAGCGTGTTGCGCCGTGTCCTCCCGCAATGGACGCAGTGGTGGCACCGAGCGTCCGGCCCTGTCTATGCGGCACAGGTACTTGCCGAAGCAGCCGTGCCCTGACAGCACTTTCGTCATCCTAAACGACATGGAGCCTTTTCCCGAGCCAGTCGTCGAGGCTGGCTGGATCGCCTCGACGGTAGCGAGGCCGGCGGTAGGGCAGAAGTTTTGCCGCCATTCCGCCACCAAGACCTGACGGAGTTCCTCTCGGCGCAGCGCGATCTGCCGCTGCATTCGGCCCCGAGCCCTGTGTCGCTTCCTCGCGCCATTGATATAATGACGCGAGTACTTTCGCCTCTAGGTCCCAGGGCGGGATCCGGCCAAACGCAAGACGCCTCGTAGGAAATCGTGCGATACCCGCGACGACTCTGACGGCCATCGCCCTTTGCGGTTTACGCAGAATGGCGAGAGTGCTGGCCTTCATGTCCATCGCCCACAGGGGCCCCATACAGGGCCATGGACCGCACGATTTCACGTACAACCGCCTACAGGCGGCGCTCGGGCCCCCGTTGGGAAGCAACGCTGAAAGCGCGCCCTGCTGCACCCATCAGCTTGGGCGCCAGCCGCCGGAAGTGGGGTCCGAATTTTACGGCTGTCGAGCACCAATCCCAGATACTTCATGGTGACCCGACAGCTATCCGGGCCCTGCTGACCACGACGTGTGATCCCGGAGGCGGCGCGCGTCGAGGGCCATGGAACACGATGGCCTGACTTGTTTAGGGCCACCCAGGCCCAGGCGCCGGATGCGGTTCACCACTTGTGACACCGCAGCCGTGGCAATCAACGCTGCCTCCCGTGCGAGCTCCCCGGCAGTGACAAGCGTGTCGTCCGCATAACACGTCAAGTCGGCGCCCGACGGAGTTCACCTCAGCACTTGTCGTAGCCGATGTTCCACAGGAGCGGTCCCAAGACCGATCCCTGCGTGAACACCGCACGAAATGACGCGCCGACCAGCGCCGTCACGTCCCCAATACGTAACGCATCTCTCTCTCAAGGTAAGCCCCTATTAGTGGTGGTAGGGAGGCACGCGATGGTAATTCAGCGCCTCCCGAATACAACCAGGGTAGGGTGTTGTTGCTGGAGATGTCAAAGACACCGCCAGCACTACCCCACCCCGATACTGTCTCCTCCGCCAGGGCCTCACGCGTAATAGCGTCTATGGTGGAGCGCCCGCGACGAAAACCAAATTGGTTCTCGTCCAGGTCCGGCCCCTCTCTGCATAAGTGGCTGACGAGGCGATCTGCGATGATACGCTCAAAAAGTTTGCCCGCCTCGTCGAGGTAGGCCGGTACGCGGACGGTGAACGGGCGCCCCTCCTTCCTGAGCAGGATCAGCCTCCCTCCTTCCACACACCGAAGCTGACCCTGCTCGAAACATGCCGAAGAGCCCTCAGCTGGGGCTCTAGCTCTCAGAGCCAGGACGAGAGCTCGACCAGGAACTCCGTCGGGTCCGGGCGCGTTTTAGCTCGAGTCGCGACACGGCCGCCTCATCTCTGCTTGCGTCACCTCGGGGACATCGGTGCTCTCTTCTGGAGAGTTGTGGCTGAGGGCGAAGCCATCGCCGGGGAACGTGTCCCACCTGTTCAGGGAAGAGAGCCGATACCACCGCCTCTAGCAACTGGGGTTGCATGCTTTGTGTTAGTGGAGGCGCCCAGGATGCAACCTGCCCGTACCAACGGTAGGGGCGCCCCACGGATCCCGATCTAGGGACCCCAGCAGCTCCTCCCTGGCACGCGACTTTGAGTCGCCGATGACCAGCCACAGAGTCTCCTTAGACGCGCGGTACACCTCATACAGCGCGTCCTCGGCGGAATCCCGTCGACGCCGCCACCGGTATCGGGTGTACCGGCGACGGGCCGCAGCGCACGCTATGCGCAATTGCGCGATCTCGGCGGTCCACCAGTACACCTGGTGCTTAGCGGACCCACCACCTCCCATGGCCCCACCGACCCTCAGGTCATACGGGCCGAATCTCGGGAGATGCGCGCGGTACTTGCACGTGGCTCTTTCCCGCGCGCACTTTCTTGACTCCCTACAAATATTTTGTCTATACCTTGTCCCAGTTTAACGTCATTCTCCCCCTTCTGGGGCTGACGACACACTGACGCCTACGTCGTCAGGCCTTTCTTCCAGCATTCATTCTAGCCTTCTCCTGCGGTCATGCCATCTGTGGGCAAACTCGCGCAACAGCCCGTAGTTCTCCCCGCCGCTCACGAGATCCGAGTAATAGATCGGCCCCTGAACCGAACGAACTAGTCCATCCATCATTTTCACTCTTAGGTCATCATACAGAGGATATTCCCATAGAACATGGTGAACGTCCTCCTCTATCGCACCACACTCGCACATACTTGTTTCACAAAGTCGCATTTCACTCAATCTCTTCCGAAAGCATCCATGTCCGGTAAGAATCTGAGAAGTTTGATAGTCCGGTGAGACCCAGGTACACCTGAGTCTCAACGTCACCTCCGGGAAAAATCGATAGAGTTCGCGTCCTTTTGAGTCATTCATCCATCGATCCTGCCAAACACCGATCACCTCAGTCCAAATTTCGCGCTTCCGTCTGCTCAACTCCTCTTTGGGCGCGTTCATACGTGCCATACCCATCCTACCAGCACGGATGACCTCCAGGTCAGCAGGGATGCTTAGCGGACCGTTGGCGGACACGGGGCATGGACGCGTCGCAGATCTGCGTCATCGCCCCGCGAAACCATAGCGCCACCGCTTCGACGTCGACGTGGCCGTCCGTCGTCGACTCCCAGATCCAGGACTGACCAAGGCAGCTCGAGTAGTTTCGTCGATGCGCTTAAGCGCCCAACGCGGGCCGTCGTTAATCGGGGTTGTTGGATGGCGGCCGCTCGCGGACTGGGCAGAGACGTCGAACCGATATACCGATGGTCCG
>JAGSMP010003142.1:0-48149 GCA_029286625.1 Parnassius orleans | reverse complement strand
ATAGAGTTCGCGTCCTTTGAGTCATTCATCCATCGATCCTGCCAAACACCGATCACCTCAGTCCAAATTTCGCGCTTCCGTCTGCTCAACTCCTTTGGGCGCGTCTACGTGCCATACCCATCCTACCAGCACGGATGACCTCCAGGTCAGCAGGGATGCTTAGCGGACCGTTGGCGGACACGGGCATGGACGTCGCAGATCTGCGTCATCGCCCCGCGAAACCATAGCGCCACCGCTTCGACGTCGACGTGGCCGTCCGTCGTCGACTCCCAGATCCAGGACTGACCAAGGCAGCTCGAGTAGTTTCGTCGATGCGCTTAAGCGCCCAACGCGGGCCGTCGTTAATCGGGGTTGTTGGATGGCGGCCGCTCGCGGACTGGGCAGAGACGTCGAACCGATATACCGATGGTCCGACAGCGTCTCCACCTTTTTCTATCGCCTTTACGACACTCACATGATAATATGGGGTAGTGGATATCCCATTTAATTCCGTGAATTTATGTGGTAACATTCCTACAAAAACATTTTAGAGGGCGTCGTGTAGTGGCGGTGGTTGAATATCCACTACCCAGACTATTTTGTTGTAACTAAATTTTTAAATTGAATACATCTCATACAGCTAAGTTATAGCCTAAATACGACCAACTAGTTCTGGAGCGTTTTGGAGCAATTAGTGGACTTCACATGTTCTCGAAATATTTTTCCTCAGACATAAAGTTTCCTTTATGATATTTTCCTTGACTACCTGGCACGCGCTGAAAAGAACCGTGATATCTCAGGAACATCGGGATCGCTGCATACATCACAGTATGCTAGTTATTATTCGATCCCCACCAGCACCGATGAAATAGTTATAATTAGAATTAGAATTTCTTTATTAACACAAAAATTTAATAATATTATATTATGAAAAACGTAAGCGTATATAATAATTAAATATATAATAAGCAAAAAACACGATAATTGAAAAAAATTCTCCCAAAAATCTAATTCTTACTATTCCAGTAAAGGACCATTATTATAAACGTTTTAAAATAATTTATCATTTGAAGTGAAAAATATAATCAAACTATTCGCTAACATTTTACAATAGCCAGAACAGATTTTCATTAATACAAAATCAGAGCATCTCAGAGAGATTTCAGCTTCTTCGAGATAAATACTGGAACTAATTGGGTTAAACTCAGTCTTTAACTGTTTAGGCAGACTTGTTGCCTGTTTGCTTATTAATTGAAGTTTCTGCAATGTTTGCACCCAATTTACCAAAACCAAGGCAGAAGTTATACAGTTAATTTCCTTTGTTGGATCTTGAAACCAATAAACTTATTTAGCCTTTATATTAAATAGGGCTGCTTCTTCCAATGCAAGCTTCAACCTCACGCTTTGTTCCCTAGACAAAGAACAAGGCTCTGGTGGCACATAAATGATGGTATAAAAATTCCAAATGCCGAACTCAAATATTTCATCATCGTCGTCATCATCATTTCAGCTCTTCACAAGTGAACTGAACTGACGCAGAACATAGGCCTCCCCCAATTAATTGTTTGGATGGGACAGATAGTTGTTTTAATTGAAACTAATGATATGAAATTGAAACAATTATTATGTAAGTACATCAAATTGAATGTTCAAATTGTTTACCATCAGCATTAATATATGCGCGACAACGCTTTAAAAATGTTCTTTTAATCAATCGCGCATATTCTCGTATATTTATGTTTTCTGATTCTCCGTTATTTGTCGAAGTTCGCCTATCGTTGCTATTGATTTTGAATACACCTTGTCTTTCAAGCAACCCCAGTAAAAAAAAATCCAACGAGTTTAATCTGGAGAATGGAGGCCATAAAACTGGACCAAGACGACCAATTCAACTTCAATGATGGTTTGGTTAACACGCCGCTGATTTTACTGAATAAACCAGTCAGAAACGCCAAAAATGGCGTCATTCTCTGTGTTGCTCTAAATTTTAATAGCGTCACCACCTGTTCCATTTTCGCTTATCAAAAGTGTAACTATATATCTCACTCGCACATCTAAACTCTATTGATGACGCTTGTCTATAATGTGTCAAATTTTTAAGTATTTAAATAAAGTAATTATATCTTTTCACTGGGTAGTCATAAATTTGTCCACTCCCTGGTACCCGCTTAACTTTTAAGATAGCATAACAAAAAATAAATTTACATAACATTATACGTGCAGTGTATGTTTTCTTTAATGTAATATTCAATAAGATTTATACTCTTATTAGCAAAGGTGATCTCTGATATTGAAATGGTTACCGCCTAATGTTGGATAGGTTGGTAACAAATTATATAATAGAGTTATATTTTCTTAGTAATAATAATTCACTAGTTTAGACCTCTACCTCTAGTTAGTCAGTTAGGTCTAGTTTAGAACTATCCTCTTGGTGTGGTTGAGAAACATTGAAAATAAACCAAATTAAGCAAAAAAATGATGGCAACGAAAATAAAAAAAAACTCGTTTTAATACTATCTACCTTTCAAAAAGAATGTGCAAACTGTGTTACTTGCCTCATATGTCGTAAAAGGCAACTACATAATGTAATGTTACGATTGTAATTGTGTAGGTGATAGAATAGCCACCTATTACTTCTCTCACAATTTTATATCTAAACCAATATTTTTTGGCTATGCTGCTCATTGGACTCTGACTACTCCCTCAGGGATTACTAAAGTAACGCTATGTATTTTTTTATAGAAGAGGGAGCAAACGAGCATACGGCTCACCTGATGGTAAGTGTCAACCGCCACCCATGAACAACTGCAACACCAGGGGAATCGCAGGTGCGTTGCCGGCCTTTTAAAAAAGAGTAGACTCTTTTCTTGAAGGTCCCTAAGTCGTATCGGTTCGGAAAAATCGCTGGTGGTAGTCGATTTCACAAGGAAGTTGTGCGGGGAAGAAAACTTCTTGTAAATCGCACAGTGGTGGACTGCCAATCGTCCAGATGGTATGGATGGTATCGCGAGTCTTGTAGCGATGTGCGATGGTGAAATTGAGCGGCTGGAATTAGTCCGAACAATTCCACAGAGAATTCCTCGTGGTAAATGCGATAAAATACGCAAAGAGATGCAACATCTCTTCGCAGTACCAGTGAGTCAAGCCGATCAGAAAGAGTTTGGTCACCGACGATTTGAACCGCTCTGCGCTGGATATGATTTAGTGGAAGGAGCTAGAGCCCCGGCCCAATGATGTAAACAGCATTCCATGTGAGGCTAAACAGTAGTTACACAGGTCTGAGCGGTCACCTTTTTTGTCATTGAGGAGTACCGAAAAAGCCGCGTTAAATCCAGTGCCAACTCTAGAGCACACGTCTATAACACAATAGGAGGGACTCCATTAGGCTCACTAGACTTGTTCATGTCTAGGAAAGGAGTGCTTTGCGCACCGAGCGCTGTGTAAACAGCACATCCTGCATGGAGCAGTCACACTGTGGGATGGTCGGCGGTGTGTTCCCCCCGTCATCGAGATTCGAGTTCAACGCAAAGAGAGAGTGATGTATGTGTATGATTTAAAATAATGCAATTTTGTGACATGCATGATGATGATGACTAACATTTAGTTGTGACGCAATTATAAGAACTCCCTATCTTTTTTTTTCTATCATAAACTTTTAACATAGTATTATCATCATCAGCTACACACTGCCCGTAAAAGTCACACTTCACTGGCGGATTGAAGATCGCAGTACAAGACATCTCGCACCTTTGACGCTGTTTCCCGTCGCAGGTCTGAGTATTTTATGCGTAAAAGAGGTGATAGAACCCCCGCCCCCCCCATCCCATGCCATATTTCGTTCTTAATTTAACAATCATCATCATCATCATCATCACAGCCCTTCACAAGTCCACTGCTGAACATAGGCCTCCCCCACGGAATGCCACAAAGCATGGCCCCGAGCCACCTGCATCCATCGACTTCCTGCATGTCTTACCAGGTCGTCACTCCATCTAGTGGGGGGACGCCCTACACTTCGCCTGCCGGTACAAGGCTGCCACTCGAGAACCTTTCTTCCCCAACGGTTGTCGGTTCTTCGAGCTATATGGCCGGCCCATTGCCACTTCAGCTTACTAATCCTTTGGGCTATGTCGGTTACTCTGGTTCTACTGCGGATATCCTCAATTCTAAGTTTATCACGCAGAGAAACCCCGAGCATAGCCCTTTCCATAGCTCGCTGAGTGACCTTGAGCTTCCTCATACGGCCAGCAGTGAAGGACCACGTCTCAGTTCCATATGTCATCACTGGCAACACGCACTGGTTGTACAGTCTAGTTTTCAAGTATTAAGGTATAACTGACGAGAAGATGTGCCGTAATTTCCCGAACGCTGCCCAGCCGAGTTGAATCCGTCGATTGACCTCTCGGTCGAAGTTGGACTTACCTAGTCGGACTATTTGTCCCAGGTAAACATATTCGTTAACAACTTCGAGCTTAGTGCTCCCAACAACTACCGGCATAGGTGTGACATGGACATTAAACATGATTTTTGTTTTGTCCATGTTCATCTTGAGACCTATTCTTTGGGAGACACTATTGAGGTTATTGAGCATAGTGCTTAGGTCCTCCAGCGATTCTGCCATAAGGACTATATCGTCGGCAAATCGAAGGTGAGTGATATACTCGCCATTGACATTAATACCGTATCCTTTCCAGTCCAGTAGCTTGAAAACGTCTTCCAATGCAGCGGTGAAGAGTTTCGGGGATATTACGTCACCCTGTCTTACACCTCTCTGCAGTTGGATAGGTTTCGTACTCTGGTTCTGTACTCGGATAGCCATCGTAGCCCTACTGTACAAACACTTCATGCACCTCGATATGCCGACAGTCCACTTGGCACCGCTGAAGGGACTGCAGCACCGCCCAAATTTCGACGGAATCAAAGACTTTCTCATAGTCCACATACGCCAGACATAGTGGCAAATTGTACTCTTCGGACTTCTGTACAATTTGACGAAGGGTATGTATGTGGTCTATGGTGCTAAAGCCTTTTCGGAAACCGGCTTGTTCGGGAGGCTGGAAGTCGTCGAGTCTGCATGCGAGACGATTCGTAATGACTCCCGAAAACAGCACGTAGACGCGGCTCAGAAGGGAAATCGGTCTGTAGTTCTTCAATAGAGCGTTGTCGCCTTTCTTAAAGAACAAGACCACCGCACTTCTGCTCCACGCCTCCGGTGTAGTGCCACCATGGAGGACGGAATTAAAGAGCTTCTGAAGGACTACAAGTACCGGTTTTCCACCCGCTTTCAGAAGCTTCGCTGTAATTCCATCCTCGCCTGGGGCCTTGCCGTTTTTAAGGTGCTGGAGAGCCATTCTAATCTCGCTTAGACTAACGTCCGGAATATTATCGGAATAGTGTCGGATAAGACTTGCTCTTGGATCGTTACTCACACTTGCGTGTGGCTCCAATGATGATGTGTACAGCTGCCCATAGAACCTCTCAATCTCACTCAAAATCTCAGGTGTCCCGGAAACGACGTTGCCACACTCGGCCTTCTGCTTCGAGTCCCGCCGCATGCATTTGGAGATCTGTCTGTTCAGTTGCCTGTATGCTATCAAATCTACTGAAGATTGCAGCTTCATTTCCCGTCTAACAGCCATGAGATTAAGAGTGTGATCGGAGAGTTTTTGTGTTCTTCTGCGGCGGGTCTTACAAAACTTAGCTCCGACCGCATGGACAGTTTCCACGAGCTTGTCATTCATATCGTCCACTGCATTGCAATCTTCCAGGCACTGAAAACGGTTTTGTAGCTCGAGCTGAAAGGTTTTGGGACTTTGTATTAGAGCACGAGGGGGACGGAGCGTTGACTTCATTAAAGGAGACCTCTCCAACTTAACGTTTAGGTTCAGTGTGCCTCTAACCATTCGGTGATTGCTACCAGTTTTCACCATCGCGATCACTGAGACATCACTAAACAGTTGTCGTCTGGTCGTCATAATGAAGTCAATCTCATTTTTTGTCGAACCGTCGGGGCTCGACCAGGTCCACTTCCTGTGCGTCTGCTTCTGGAAGAAAGAGTTCATCATAACGAATCCCTCTTTCTCCATGAAGTTGGCCCCTTGGGTTCCTTTGCCCTAATTCGAATTTCCCTACTTTCAGCTCACCGTTCTCTCTTGTGCCTAGCTTTGCGTTGAAGTCTCCCATTAACACAGTATAGTGGGTTTTGGAGGAATGCATGGCTCTAGAAATATCCTCATACATTTCCTCCACCTCCTCATCAGGGTGTGCCGCGGTTGGTGCGTAAACCTGTAGGACCTTCAGCGAATACAGTTTGGTGATTCTGAGTATAAGGTACGCAACCCTCGTCGCCACACTCCCAATCTTTACAACGTTGTTAACGAGAGACTTGTGGACGATAAATCCGACACCTCCTTGGGACAGATGGTCGCCCTCCCGGTGATAGAACAAGTTGCCGGATTCGAGAATTACCGTGTCCTCCCCCTCTCTTCGGGCCTTGGATAATCCTTTAATATTCCAGCGCAACTTGTCTATCTCTTCTTCCAGCTCCAGGATCTTCTCGTCAGTCCTCAGAGTGCGTGCGTTATAAGTTGCCAGGTCGAGTCGTCGTAGGTAGCAACCGAACCTCCACCGGAGATTCTTAGCACCCCCTGCCCCGCCGTTACCATGGTCGCCACCGTAGCTAGGAATAGCGGGGCCGCCGGGACTGGGGGCCGTCTCTCCGTAACTTTCTTCATTGGGGGGTATATTGCCGTAGTTGCCATGCTTGGCGAGCGGGTTGGCAACCGCAGTTTTTTTATTGTTATTTGCTTCATCTTCTGCTTCAGTTTCCCTCTGTCGCCTCTTACGACACCCACGGGAAGATATGGGGTAGTGGGTATTCTAACCCGCCACTACACGGGTAATTTAACGGTAATTTAACAATGAATATAATAAAATAATTTAATTGTAATTTACTGGATTTCGCGGTTTACCTGGTTTTAGGATTAGGGATCCTAAAACCAGGTAAACCGCGAAATCAACCCAACAGCTATAGGCCCATCAGTATACTCAACAAATTGGGTAAATTATACGAACGCATCATTCAAAAGTGCCTCCGTCACTTTACTGTAATTAAAAGACTACTCCCTGACGAGCAGTTTGACTTTAGAGCTGAACACTCGTGCACTCACCAAATTCATCACCTAACAGAATATATTCTGTATAGCTTTAATCACAAACCGACAAAGAAAAAGTCTCGAAACACCGGAGCCCTCTTCTTCGATGTCGCAAAGGCATTTGATAAGATCTGGCACGACGGCTTGCTCTACAAGCTGTATAAATTTTACGCGCCCGATAGGCTCGTACACATCATCAGAGCCGTCCTTACAAATCGGTCATTTTGCTATCGAGTAGAGGGAACCCGTTCCACGAAACGTTTTCTAAAGGCCGGGGTCCCACAAGGCTCTGTCCTGTCTCTATCCTCTTCACACTCTTCACGAGTGATATCCCTAAGGACCCAGTGGTAAACCCTGCGCTTTTGGCCGACGATACGGCACTCTTTGTATCGGACTATAATAGGAATAGTCTCACCTTGAAACTCCAAAAACTTACCAATCGCTTAGGCAAATGGTTTCGCCTATGAAGAATCGAAGTAAATCCCGAAAAAAGTGTAGCAATATACTTTCAACGGAGTTCAACACCAAAAATATTCGAGTACCAAAAGCTAAGCTAGATATTATCTCTTTATATGGCCGCCCCATCCCTTGGGAAAACTCGGCCAAATATCTGGGAGTCACGTTTGACGTCCGCATGAGTTTCGCGAAACACATAAGTTAGTTCGCAACAGAGCTAAGACAGTCATTGGCCGTCTCCACCCTCTTATATATATATATATATATATAGCTCCGTTAGATGAAAAACCTCAACAGAGGGGACATGATGATTGGTAACAATACCAAATCATAAACCAACATCATCCTCATCGCCATCATTACCTCTTTGTCTCTTTAAATAGCTCGCGGCCTTTTAGAAATGTGTCGTGTCCCTGTGTCTGTGTCATGTGAAACTGTAGAAGCCGTATAGGCTAACAGCATCAACATCACAGAAAATAGACTGTGCTCTGACTCGCAAGTGCAACATACACCCGTTTTTTCTCAGGCTATGAGTGACTCAGAGCGTTATACGATAGACGCTTCATTCCAACAACGTTCACTCGGGTTACGGTGTCGTATTGGGAACGGCGCGTGTGTTATTAATTAATAGTAGCTGTTAATATACAATATACACTACCGTGCAGTTATTGACACTGAAACTCAGAGCTCATTTATTACAACTGAGTGTGCTCAACGTTTGGGCTTACTTCGGAATAAGTGTTCATTTAATATTTACGGTCTCGGTGGAGTCCGTAAAAAATCACGGCATGAAGGTCCCTACACACTGACCTGCCTAGTTTTACAGTGAACATGGGCGTAGTGACCAAGGTATCTGCTGATATTAACGTTCGATTGCCCTTTTTAATAAATATAACGTTATTAATAAATATAATAATTTTAATCTAGCCGATCCATTATTTTATAAGCGCTCGCGTATCTATATATTGTTGGACAATGCTATAGTTTCGGAACCTATTAATGATAAACTTTATATTATTTCATCGGATACACCAAGCGTGATCGATACCGCCTGCGGTTTTGTTGTGAGTGGTAAACTTTATTGCAAAGATAAAGACAATTTAAAAAATTATAATTTATCAGTCTCGTTTGATGAACAAGAGTCCTTAGATCAAACGTTGCGTAAGTTTTGGGAAATTGAAGAATTGCCAAGCAAACCCTCGATAAAACCTTTTGAACAATTAGCGGAAGATATTTTCATGGCTCGTTATAGCCGCGCTGAAGACGGTAGCTATTTAGTGCCGTTGCCATTCATACCAGACTCGCCTCTGTTGGACACTTCACGGGCGGAACCGAGCGACGACTCTTGTTCACCGAGCGAAAGTTGAATCGTTTACCTGTATTACGACAAGCCTATTCAGAGTTCATGTGCGAATATGAATATCTAGGGCACATAGAGCTTTATACGGTGAAACCCCGAGCAAATATGTGATATCTCATCACAGTGTACTTAAGCCCAGTTATAGTTCTACCACTACTTTGCGTGTGGTATTCGGCTAAAACGTTCACAAACGTTTTGCTTAGTGATATTCTACTAACCGGGCCTAATCTCTATCGAGATATTGGGGCTATAATATTGAACTTTTGGTTGTTTGAATATTGTTTGATTTGCGACTTATGCAAAATGTGTCGTGCAATTAAACTGAATCCATCGGATAGATGTTATCAGCATATTTTATATCGTCATTCACCTAACGATGCCATTTATGTTTATGAATTGAAAACTGTCACTTACGGCTTAAGTTGTTCACCGTTTTTAGCTATCCGCACACTCTTACAGTAAACCTACGACGAGGAAGAACGTTTCCCGCTCGCTGCAAAGGTTGTGCGCGAGGGCGTGTACATGAATGACATTCTATATTCTTGCAGTTCATTGTCACAGATATCTCGGTTACAAGATGAACTTATAACGATGTTTAATTCCGGTGGCTTTATACTCAAAAAGTGGGCGAGTAATAATGCAAAATTTTTACAACGCGTTCCGTTAGAAAAGCGAGTGTCCTGTAACATTTATGAAAGATGGTAACAAATATTCAGTCAAAGTGCTAAGTCTGAAATATTTCCCTTTGGCTGACTATTTTTATTTCACAGGAGATAAGACTGATAAAGTAACAAGTAAACGTTCTGTTTTGAAATTATTAGCCTCTATTTCTGACCCCGTATTTTTTATTTCGCCGTGCATTTTCCTCGCGAAAGAAATAATGCAAGATTTATGGAAGCTGGGTATAGAATGGGATGAGCAACTGCCAACCGACGTAACTAAGCGCTGGCTTAATTACGTTGATGATCTCCCGTGACTGACGGAAATCAAGATAGATAGACAAATGCTGCTACCAGAACAGACCGAATGTGAATTGGTCGCCTTTTGCGATGCACGTTATGCTAGTTGTGTGTACTATGTGATTAGTCGTGACGGTCAGACTAAAGTACGCTTGGTGACAGCAAAATCTAAAGTAGCCCCTGTCAAACCATTAACTATCCCGAGATTGGAATTAATGGCGTCAGTTTTGTTAAGCACATTAATTAAATATGTCCGTGACATTTTAACTCTTTTAAAAATTACTTGTATCACTGCGTTAACCGATTCGACTATCGTGTTGTTGTGACTTGACATAGTTCGTGAAGCTTACAAATTAAAGCCGTTTGTTAGTTAACCGTGTTACTCAAATATGTGAAGTGTTACCTCCGCACTGTTGGCGACACGTGAGTAGCGAGTACAATATGGCAGACATCTGCTCGGGCGGAGCGTCTCCGTCGCAGCTCGTGGAGTGCAGTGAGTAGTAGCTGAAGGGCCCCTCTTGGTTTGCGACGATTATTCTAAGTGGCAAGTGAAAGCATTTACCAACCAAGATGAAAGTATTACACCCGAAATACAATCAAATTATACATTAAGCTCCTTTAATATAATCACTAATGATAATAATTTAATAGAAAAGTTAACTACTGGCTAACTAAGTTTATGTTCTGTGACCGAATGTGTTTACCATTTCTCTTCTTATTGTAAACTGCAACGTACGTTTGCTCGAATATTGAAATAGTTCAGGCTCAAATCCAGTAACTCGCAGCACTCAATACTGATGACTAACGAATTAAATACTGCTCAAGATGTTTTAATTCAATGAGTATATAGTGCATACTTTGCAAATGAAATAAATAGGTTGTCAAAGGGCACAAAGTACGTTCCGTCGTTGAAAAAATGATCTCCATTTATTGACGAACGCGGATACCTCATGGTGTGGGGTCGAATAAATTATTCAGCGTTACCTTATGACGCGAAGCATCCCCGTTTATTACCTAAAAATAGTAGATTTACCCTAATACTTACTGAATATTTACATAAAAAATATTTACACGTACGCCTACGCACTTTACAAAACATTATTAATCAAAATTTTTGGATTTTATCATCTCCTCGCATTTTTCGGTCAGTTTTGTCCAAATGCAAAACTTGTTTTATATATAATCCAGTTCTCTTACAGCCTGAGATGGCACCTTTGCCAGCAGCCCGATTGATACCTAATAAAGTTTTATATAAAATAAAGTCTTGAGTGACTGCTATATAATAAAGTGTCACCAGTGCGTATTGCCAGTAATGACCTATGGATCTGAGACGTGGTTCTTCACTGCTGGCCGTATGAGGAAACTCAAGGTCGCTCAGCGAGCTATGGAGAGGGCTATGCTCGGGGTTTCTCTGCGTGATAGACTTATAAACGAGGATATCCGCAGAAGAACCAAATTAACCGACATAGTGCAACGGATTAGTAGGCTGAAGTGGCAATGGGCCGGCCATATAGCTCGAAGAACCGACAACCGATGGAGAAGAAAGGTTCTCGAGTGGCAGCCTCGTACCGGCAGGCGAAGTGTAGGGCGTCCCCCCACTAGATGGAGTGACGACCTGGTAAGACATGGAGGAAGTCAATGGATGGCTCGGGAACGTGCTTTGTGGCATTCCTTGGGGAGGGCTATGTTCAGCAGTGGACTTGTGATGAGCTGTAATGATTAATGATGATGATAATGATCTGCTGCGATCTGAGGGTCGGTTATATCTAGTGGCAACATTGCAACGTAACATACGTTGTATTAATCTGTGGAGTTAAAAAAAACGAAGAGAAGGGCAAGAAGCGTGAGAAGCCATATACATATCTTTGTGTTATCGTGATGTGAATATCTCTCCAAAAACTTTAAAAAAGACTACTCTAGAGTGTACCGTGTACAATCTAATTACTAGTGTATTCTACCGTGTAGAAGAAGCTAACAGGAGCTATCAACGTTTTTGATCGTGGGGGCTGGCTAGTAAGACCGTAGTAGTTTGTTGCTGTTCTTGGTATAATTTTGTGATTGCGGTAACTGAACGTTTCAGGAGTTTTGAATCTCAATACAGTCCGCTATTTATCTATTAAATATAATCCCAATGCGCCACAATGTCTTTATCAGCCTATATATGTATGTTTGTTCCTTTGTAGTGCTCAAGAGATCAAGGCCAAGGCCAATTCCAAGACGTAGGCTGATTTTAATGACTCTTACGTCAATCGATCTGTCTTAAATCTTGTGAGTGTCACTAAAGACATCTCGTAACAGTTGGGTCTTTTTAAAATAGTATTTAAACATTAAGCTTGTTATAAAATTAACTAAAAACGCTATAGATGTTACACACCATTCATTTCTATTTTTATTTTCAAGCATGTTATATCGTTCATTATAAGCACCGCAAGAAACTATTTGCATAAAATTATTTCATGCGGTTTGGACCCTCACACATTCTAAATAGTTTCTATTTTAACAGTGAAATAATTGAAACAAATAAATTGAACGTGTGCGGTCACTAAACGATTAGAAGCTTTTATCCAACAAATTTGTAGGCATACCAATTTAATGTAGATTGCTTTATTGATGTTTTAAATATTTTTATGTATATTAATATCCGAACAAAAACAGTTTCACTATAAAAAATCGCGCCAAGTACACTTTCAACTATAGTTACAAAAATGATAATTTTACAAAAAATATGATAAGTTGATGCTGTGGCCCATAATCTACATTTATCCTAAATTAAGAATCAAAATGCAGACGTGTTGTCACCCATGAGAACTAAGATGAAATGCCTCGTTTTCAGTAAAAAGGGGCTCCTGTTCTCTACACTCACCATACGAAACACAGCGACCTTAAGCTGTTATTTTACGCTGGTATTTTGTAGAGCGTGGTCATATCACGATCAAGCCGACCATTCGTGCTACAACTAATATAGCTGCAGCGTGGCTCCACCAGGGCCGCGCCGCAATTTCTGTCAATTATCGATACAACTGGCGCTGGATTAACGTCATTTATAGTAGAAAAACTAGCCGAAATTAATTTGGACATAAACAACAAGGGGACAGGGCTATGATAATGGATCAAATATGCACGGTAAGAATAATGGTCTTCAAAAACATTGCTGGATCTAAATCCCGCGCTTTCTATGTAACGTGCGCGAGCCATAGTTTAAATTTAATACTAAACGACGCTGCCAATCTCAATCATCATACGACTGGATTTCTTAGTATTGTGCAAGAATTATATAAATATTTTTCATCCTCTACCAAAAGATGGGATGTATTAAAAATATGTCATAAATCTGACCTTAAAACCATTGTCTGAAACAAGATGGTCATGCAGAATAGATGCTATCAAACCGCTGTTTACAAATTTACCAGAAATTTATGATGCCTTATATGAAATATCAAATGGTATATCATATGATCAGAAGGCAAAATATGACGCTAAATGTCTAGCAGAAAAAAAATGCTCCTTTTCATTCATTTGTTCACTAAATATATGCCATATGATTTTGACAAAAGTAAATTTTGTGACAAATTTCTGCAGTCCATCACTATGAATATAAAAGTTGCTTTAGATGCTTTAACGGAATTAAAGAGTTTATGATAAAATTAGAACCGACGCAAATTTTGAGGAAATTGTAAATGATGCCATGAAAATTGCCGAAAAATTAGATGTCGAGTTGAATTGAAACGTCAGACGCAGACCCTAAGACGTCGTAAGACTCCAAAGTTTTGATTATGAACACGAAGACCACCATACCATACTATAAATGATCCGAAGACCGCTTTTAAAACTAATGTATTTTTTATATATTGGATCAAGCTTTATCCTCCGTAGACGAAAGATTTAATTTATATCAATCAAAATGACGTGTTTAATTTTTTATTCAAACTAAGTGATGACCAAGATCAAAGTCGATTAAATAGCTGTCATCGTTTGCAGAAAAACTTTCTGCAAATGATTCATTGGATATTAACGCCGATGATTTGTGTGAAGAAATTGTGTCGTGTCAGTCTCTTTCAAAAATTTAATAATGATGTGGTGAAAATTCTCGAATTTATATATTTAAACAATTTGACAACTGTTTGCCCTAACATCACCATAGCTATATAGCATATTTGGTGGATGCAGCTACCGAAGTATGTGGTGTAAGTAAGAGAACAAATGAAAAGAAAAATAACACTTTATGGTGGGATGATGAGGTACGGATGGAAGTAGAAGCAAAGAAGAGCATGGCTAGATTTACTAGCAACCAAGGCTAGTTATTTTAGCGGTATGAATGATGATATTGAAAGAAAAAGAGCAGTCTTTAGACACCTAAATAAGAGAGTAAAAGTAGTTGAAAGGAAAAAGCAAGAAAGAACGGAAAGAATGATAGAAGAATATCGGATAACTTCAGGCAAATATTAAAATGTTCTGGAAACTCGTAAGAACTGCCAGGGACATTCAAAACAGCCTAGAATGGATACTATACGAGACCAGAATGGCTGTATTCTGAATGACGAAGTGTCGAGTTTAAGGAGATGGAAGAATACTTTGAAAGCGTGTTTATGAGGATGAGACGTTTGAATTAAATGAAATAGAAATTCCGAAAGAAGAGGAAAGAGATAGAGATAAGTATAGATGAAATAATGAAAGCAATGAAAAGTATGAAAGCAGGTAAGGCAGCCGGATATGATAGAGTATCACTCGAAATGCTAAGCGCTGGAGAGGAAGTGGTGGCAGACCTGCTGTACACTGTTTAATTTGTGTTGGGAACTTAAGCGGGTACCGGAGACTGGTGCAAAGCCGTGATAGTCCCACTATACAAAGGAAAATGATCGCAGCAGGACTGTAAAACTACCGTGGTATCAGTCTTCTTAGCATTGTGGGAAAACTGTATGCTAAGGTACTAATTGAAAGAGTTATGAAAGATACTGATGGAAAAATTTGGGATGTGCAAGCAGGATTTAGAAAGGAATGGGATGTACGGATCTGGTCTTTTCCATGCATGATCGCGGAGAAGTTTTGGCCAAAAACCAAAGGTTTTTGTGCGTTCGTGGACTTGGAAAAGGCTTATGATAGAGTGGACAGGGATGTATTATGGCAAACACTGAACTCATTTGGGTTGAGTGCTGGGCTGATACAGGCATTGAAGTCTCTGTATAGGGACTCCAGTGCTCGTGTCAGGATCAACAGGGCCTACTCGGACTAGATTGGCATCCATAAAGGGGTCAGACAGGGCTGTGTGGCTTCCCGTGGCTGTTCAACCTATTTATGGACAGTTGTTTGGAAAATCTGAAAGTTGAAGAATGCGAGTTAAGAATGGGTGAGTCAACCTTCAAATGCCTTTTGTACCAAGTCATACTTGCGTCGTCGGCGGCTGAGTTGCAAATGATAGTTACATTAATGAACAGACAATTAAAAGAAAGGGAATGAAAGTGAACGCAAGTAAGACGAAAGTTATGGTCTTTGAAAAGAAGAAAGTAAAACAATATGTGAAATAAGAATAGAAGAATTGGTCGAGCAAGTCGATGAGTTTGTGTATTTGGGATGTGTATTTAGCAGGGATGGTAGGTATGATAAGGATATAGAACGACAAGTGAACGCAGGAAATAAAGTAAATGGGGCTCTACAATCTGTTGTGGAAAGTCAGAATGTGTCCAAAAGGCACGTATGGCAATTCACAATGCTGTGTTAGTCCCTGCTTTAATGTATGGTAGTGAAAGTTGGGTGTGGCAGAAGAAGCACGAGAGTAGAATAAATGCTGTAGAAATGCGGTCATTAAGGAGTATGTTAGGGCTAAATCTGAATGACAGAGTGAGAAATTGTGTGATAAGAGAAGAGTGTGGTTTGATTAAGAAAGGAATGCTTCGGTGGTTTGGTCATGTAGAAAGAATGAATGAGGAAAGAGTGACAAAGCAAATTTATGTGGCAGAGGTGAACGGCAGAGTCGGGAAGGGACGCTCTAGACGAAGGTTTATCGACCAAATTGGCGATATACTGAAAATAGGCCAAATTAAGAGTACCCTTAACCGACGAGCGTGTATGCGTAGGTATATGGATGTGGAGGAGGCGAGAGAGGTGTGTCAGGATCGTGCCAAATGGAAGTCCATAATCTCTGCCTACCCTCTGGGTGACAGGCGTGAGTGTTTACGTTTATATGTTTATGTTTTGTTTATCACCATAGCATTACGAATGTTGCTAACTATGCCAGTTACCGTAGCAAGCGCGGAAAGGTCCTTTTCTAAATTAAAACTTATAAAATTACCTGCGCTCAACAATGAGCCAGGAAAGATTAACAAATTTAGCAACAATATCCATAGAGAAGGCCATATTAGACCATATAGACATACACGAGATTATTAAGGATTTCGCAAACAGAAAATCGAGAAGAGGAAATAATATAATTTAAGTATGTTTATATTCTTACATATTTTAGACTCTTGTTGTTTTTTAAACATAGCATACGTAATAGTTAAATCAGCACGTTAAATTTAACGCGATATAATCCGTAAAAATTAGTTTCATTTAATATCTAAGTATACAATTAGATATGACATCATAAATAAAGTATGTAAAAATTAAATTCGAGTTTTATTTTTCGCAGTAATTGGCAAGCGGAAGCGAACTGGTTTTACCTATTTAGGAAAATATTATCTGACTATATAAAACTGGAGAACATTTATTTCGGTCAAAATAAAAAAATAATAAAAAAAACATAAGTTGAAACATGAAGATTCGTGAAAAAGAGGCGCTTCATAGGTCTCGCACACAGGCGCTGTGGGGGTCGGCGCGGCCCTGGGCTCCACCACGCATGAATCTTTTTGATATTTTCCATTATCATTATATGAGTTACCAAGAGAAAGGATTTGTTTATTTTAAGCACTACTTTTATTTAACTACGAAAAATAACACAAAGAAGAAGTTTCTGAGCACAGCCTCACTTTAAAATTTCATCCACAGTATGTAAGCCGCTTTGAGTTGCTGAAATAAAAAAATGCTTTTTAGCTATTTTACTTCCATTTGGTAATGCTTACAAAATATTTTTAATGCTTTAAGAATAGCCCAAAAATTAAATGTTTATTTTCTACATTTCATACACACACACACACACATTTTTAATCCGTAAGGGTGAGAGCCTGGTCACAGAATAAATAATAGTACTACGTACAGAAGTTGCACTCCTTTGATGTTTACTGCTTGCCGACGTTTTAATAGCCTACGTAGTTATTATTAATCAGATAAATCGCTTTATCGCTGCGCGCGAGTGTCCGTATTACTTTGCATCTTTTCTTCTTCTTACGTCACGACGGACTTTCCGTGGTTACTAAGGGCTGTTAATAAAGAGTAAAAAAATACATTGTGAAATGGTAAGCTACTTAGGTAAAGTACCTATGCTGACTATAATCGACCATATGATCTACTATGTGAGTTCTGTGATGCCCAACGCATGCAACTTGCAAGGCCATTCGTCGGGAATCGCGATGCTTGGTTCGTATAGGTAGATAGCGTAAACAACAAATAAACCCGAAATACGATTCCTATTATGATCGTAATCTACTTAGTTAAAAATCTTGTAAACAAAGTTTTAATTTCAATATTTTGTGCTATTGTAACTTAAAATATTTTAATTACAAAGACGAATATAGGTATGTAAGTAGGTACTTGGGTAGTGAAGTAAATTTCAACTAAGTTTTGTAATAAATTACTAAGGTATTACTTCTATAGTTAAATTATTACTTAATTCTTTTTTCGCTATAAGTATCTATCTAACAAAAAATGAAATAAATTCACCTTTCATTATCCTTCGGTAACTTAAAAAATGATATATCTGAATACTTTTAATTGCTCATTAAGCATCCATCCCCGCAACAATTATAGTAGGAACGACGTTTTGCCATTATAATTTATCAAATATATAGGTAATATACGTTTATATATTATTCTTAAATTACATTAAAACTTTTTCAACTATTTTATCCTACAATTAAATTTACTAAACACTAAACAAAAACTATTTCGACGAGTATTTCAACAAGTATTTACAATAAATTATTTACGTAAACAGCGTCAAAAAACTTTAACATTCAATCGCCTAGAACGCGCTAGCTCCGACTGCGATCTACCTCTGGGGAGCCTCGCGATTGTAGGTAATTATTTCACGCAGGTAGCAAGAGTGACAGAGGCCTGGCCTGGTGATCTATAACACAGGGATTACCCTAGTATGGACACTAGTCCCTCAGAAAAGTCCCAGATTGTCTATAACCGTATTATTTAAGTAGTAATGTGTAATTTTATACGAGAAAATAAAAAAGATTTTTTATTATTATTATATAATATATATTGTAGAGAGCCATTATAATCACAGGCAATACATTTAAGTCAGTCTTAGTGGTAACACATCTGTTGCCTTTATTGTTCGAAGCTGGTTGATTGTGGTATCCATACCATCATCATCATCACCATTACAGCCCTTCACAAGTCCACTGCTGAACATAGGCCTCCGCCAAGGAATGCCACAAAGCACGGTCCTGAGCCACCTACATCCATCGACTTCTTGCATGTCTTACCAGGTCGTCACTCCATCTAGTGGGGGGTCGCCCTACACTTCGCCTACCGGTACGAGGCTGCCACTCGAGAACCTTTTTTCCCCATCGGTTGTCGGTTCTTCGAGCTATATGGCCGACCTATTGCCACTTCAGCTTACTAATCCGTTGGACATACCATCAAGTGGACGGTAAATCTGTTTGTCATTTCAGTTTAGTATAAAAACACTCCAAAGTTAATAAGACTAAATGTTAATCATTTATGTTGTCGCTTAATCCATAAATACATTAAATGGACATTTTTAGTTCATCACAAAATCTGATTTGTTTCAAATTTCGTCAAACTTCGTGACATGTGCTTATTTTGATCTTCACCGTGTACTGCCGGCATAAAAGAATCCACTACCCCATAGCTTTCCTTGAGTTTCGTATGAAGGTTTCGAAGGAAATGAAACAGGAGATGGACAGCAGCATCTTCCCGATATCAACTCAAAATAATAAGCGTGGCAACTGTGGCAAATATCGCCCTCTATGAGGCAATCTATGAGAAATGCCTATGTTCAGCTTGCAATCAATGTCAGATTGCAATTAATGAATGAATGAATAAATGAAAGAACAAAAATATGTCTTAAATTAAAAAAAGAGAAACAAAAATAATATGAGGATTATGAAGCAATTAGTTTTTCGCGCTGCTCTTTTGCGTGTTGAGGAATTCACGTGTCCCCGAAATATTATAATAGTTCGACGTGCAGGTTTCCTCACAAAGTTTTCTTTCATTGCCGTGAACGTGATAAATTAGAAACGAAATTGCATTTAACAATTTCATTGATATCTACGGGTATCAAGCCCGGGTTGTTTGCGTATTATATACACCGAGTGGTTATCCACAAAGCTACCATGACCCTCAAAGAATATAATATTCATCATCATTATCATCAGTACAGCCTAACAAAGGTGTACTACTGAACATAGGCCTACCTTATAGTTTGTTTCAAAGGATGAATATTTTACATTGTTGCCATGCTTGGCAGGCGGGTTGGCAATTGCAGTTTTTATTTTTTATTTTTGTGTTTTTATAAGAAAGACACTGCTGCCAATACCCTGGTTTATTTCCCCTCTGCCGCATTTATGCGTCGCACCTATGGTCGATATAACCGGTGGATATTCTTACACCGCCAATTGACAATTCTCTTACTCCCAGACCATTGCAGAGGTAATAAAACCACATACAATTTGCACATAAAAAATTATTAAAATGAATATGATTTTTTATGGGCGAGTTTTCTGAAGTAAAGTTTTTTCTATACGTTTGAATACTGATGCTGAGCACGCACTTAACGGGAACCGCAGGGTGTTTGTTACACGTTGTTACACAGCTAATACGGAAATAATATTATTGAAAGCAAATATACAAAATTCAACTATTCAATTTAGCATAGGCTTCAATTTACATTTGAAATTCCGTTCACAAAATGGAATTCATTTCACATGTTGAAGCTTCGAACGCGAATTAATTTTGTTCATAATTTTGTCCTCACTAAGAGCAGTAGGTACATAGTCTAAAATTAGTTGTGCATTTATGGATCTCGGTCTGTAATGAAAGCATTATTGGAATATTATATATTATATAGAATTGGGGTATTATTTAGTTTTCTCATCTGGTTGGGCTGTATTAGTATATAAAAGTAAAAGATATTTATTATTATTATTATTGTTAATGGAAGTAAGCTAAAGCGTCTCTTAGATCACTTAATGAAAATGTATTAAAATGTGCATAGGAATAAAACAACTGGAGTTAATGCGAGAAATTCACTCTCATCTACTACTCGTATAAAAGGATCATTAATGATCACATCTAAACACTACACCCCCTGTTCGGTCGGCCGTTAGATGACTCATCTATGTGCACTGTAAACTGTCGTAGGTGAACATCGTTACGTAAGTAGCGTTGGGAATAATATATCATACCCCCTTTTACAGCTGCCTGAGTCCAATGAAGCTGTGAAAGCCAAAAAAGCTAACAGCACTAACATCATCAGAACCCAGAGACATCTACAACTATTATCATTACGGAGCCTATTTATATCTTAATCAGAATGAAATGAAGCGGTCGTCTGATTATTCAGCTTCCGTTGCCCCTCACTCTCTTGCCTTATTTTCATACACGTCATAATATCAAAGTATTAGCCATAGCTATTATTGGTGTAAGAAGAACCAGCGTAGGTGGCGGCCGGACCAGTGGATCAGTAGATCAGGATCGTGTTTATGACATTACTTGAGGTTAATGTTTGGCAATGGACTTGTGAATGACAATAGTGACCACGACTTTATATTAATTACTTATATATTAAGTGATTCATATAAATGAAACGTAGGATCTTCACCATATATAATTCAATACGTAATGTGGGACTTTTTTGAATGACTTTCCCATACTCCCCACGCTAGGTAGACCGCTTGGTGAGCACGAAGTCTATTTCAAACCTGTGAGATTTACGGCGACTTTCGGTCAACGGAATATTGCACTATAGTTAGCAAGGCAACGCCTTCAAATAAGGTTGGAACTTGAAGATTGATATAGATTTCTTTAAACTTTATAACACTTTTCATTTTGTCTGAGGTTTTCCTTAACTCAAAGATGGATGTCCACTAAACAAAATGTTTCGAGAACATATGAAGTCCGCCAACGCACTGAAGTATCGTGGCGGACAAATTACTCTAAAATCCTCTCAGATATAAGGGAAGTCCTGTGTTGTACAGTTTGACGTATACAGACTATTATTACTTTTTTAAAAATTTCAAAAAGGAGGAGGTTCTCAATTCGTCACAATCGTTTTTTTTATGTATGTTCACCGATTACTCGAAGACGCCTGAACCGATTTGGAAAATTATTTTTTTCAAAGGGTATTCTTTCCAGGTCGTCCCATTTAAATTTTATTGAAATCGGTCAAGCGATTTTTAAAAAATCCACAATAAATTATATGTGAAAGCTTCTCATGTGGTCCCATATAAATTTGATCAAGATCTGACCAGTAGTTTTTGAGTTGTCCTTAATAATGCTTATTTAATTGACTTCGACTACATTGATGATGTTCTTATTTTATACAAATTGAAGTCGGCTTTACAAAATTTTAAATTTCACCATTTGTTATAATTTACTTTTTTCATACCTCATTTCATAGGTTGGTATTTAGTATACCACTTCATTGGATTCCGACTTAAATGTTCCCTTTTAATGCCATAACATTTAATAAACTTAGCGAATTACTCATATTAACAGCTGTTAAAAATAAGTTATTATTTTGCGTAGGTATATAAACGTGAATAAAGCGAGTAACAATTACCGTGTAGTCGCGGTGTAAGGATATCCACTACCGCATATCATCCCGTGGGTGACGTAAGAGGCGACAGAGGGAAACAAATTAGAAGATGGGCAGCGGCGTCTTTCTTATAACGACTAAAAAGAAGAAAACTGCGGTTGCCGACCCGCTCGCCAAGCTTGGCACCTATGACAAATATCCCCCTACGAGGCAATCTATGGGAGAGGACTTTATTAGGCTGTAATGGAAACTTGTAGCTTAATGTTCCCCAAAAATAATTAACACTCACAAGACATGCACTTGCTTTGAATTAGATAAATGCAAATTTAAATTGAAAGGTAAATTTGTACAGCTTTGAAAAAAATATGATAATATTTTATGAAGTCATTATTATATAATGACCACCTGCACAAATACTAATGTTTTGTTACGAGCAAAAGATATTGATTCGGTTAAAAATCGCAAGACTCAAAGACGATAATTTCGTAAAAAAGGAAAATAACGAAAAACATATTCATCATTTTTATTCAAAAAACACCTTCTTGGGCACATTTATCTCAGCAAAAAGGTGTCTTTAAAAGTATATCAAAGTAACTGTTTACTTTTCTGGACCTGCGCTCATAAGTGAGATAGTTTTGGAGCAAGTATGCTTTGCCACTCTAAATAGTGTTAGTGGACTTTTCACTTCTATGACTTTTTAATTTCTTAGAGTAGCTTCCTTTAGATGGTTTTCTTCACTGCCAAACGTGGAGTAAATTGGCACTTAGATTATTTGTTTTATTTATTTATTTAAACTTTTTAGCAGAAATTGTACAAAAGCGGACTTAACGTCTTAAGACGTTCTCTACCAGCTAAACTTATATGTAAGCAGGGAACACTACTTTGGAGGTGCATTATGATTTGTAAGAGAAAGAATTAAGAATCAACAAAATAACTATTTGAAAATTAACAAACAATACATTATATATTCATAAAAACATGTGTAAAAAAATGAATAAATAGATAAATATTTATAAATCTACATTACATATCATAAAATGTAAATACCGTAACAAATTACCGGCAAAATAATAAGACAAAAACATAATTAAGCTTGAAGAGTGTCTAGAAAAAAGTCAGTGACCGCTATCATAAAATAGATTATTTTTTATTTATATTTTTAGCAATTATTAGTCCATTGCACCAATATGGGCATCTAACATGCACATCTAACACCTCACAAATCAATTTATTACAATAACTACATCAGTTTATTACGAAAGTTTTATGCACGTACAATATAACTATTTTAGTGCAGAGAAACAACTTCTAAAACATAAATCAAAATTGTGAAAACTACAAAATCACGAGTCACGGTCACGACACTGAAACAAAGAATACTCGTAAATCCAAGTAGTCGTAAAATGCTTACGCTGATATTTTGAGAGTTGAGCGGACGGCGCTACTTGGTACGGTACAAAATTTTCCGAGAAATATTTGAAACGTACACCAATCACAAATTCAGGTATTTATAAACCTTTGTAATGTCTGATTATTAGTAATTAATGATTTAAGTTTGATGTTCAGCTAAATACAGGAGACGGGTGATCTCTTGGTGTCAAAAACTCACAATTAACTTAATATCCTCAACATAAAAGAGTAAGATAAAATTTACTTATCATATTATATAGTTCATAGAGCCAAAAATCTTAGCTTATAATCATTGATAAAAAAGTGTATTAGTCCATTAAAATGTCAGCCAATTATATTAGTAAGCTCTTTTCACTTGACATTAATTCTGTCCCTCCTGTTATTTTAAACAGTTAAATTATTCCCTTACCTCCTCATGTTAAAGATGCTTTATTATAAATAGCTCAAAATTTTAGGTCCGCCTAGACATTTATATCGATTAACAAATTTCGAGCTGTCATGCATCAAGGTAATTGCATCAAGATTATTCCTGATGCAATTGTTGGTACTTCACTCACCACGTACACACACTCACTACTTTATTTATTGACTATACATATTGCTACGTAGTACCTACCATTATTTATTCTGTGGTATTACGAAAACACCTATCAGGCATTCAGGCGGATAAGCATGTGTGCCTGGGCTTAAATTTCTATCTCTTATATCTTTTGTCGCAAATCCATAACATGTCTTTCGGTTTACCTGTTGGTTGAGAGGTAGACGTAATACAAAATGACTCCACCGTAGGAGCCCATATTCGGAATTTTGCGTTGTCTACTTAAATGAAATAACGATTTCTTATATTTACGCATGCATTATATATTGCCAAAAATTTTTTTCGAATTTCATACCGTTTAGTTCATCTTCTTTTTAACTCCCGATGTTTCGAGTGCTTTGCGACACTCATGGTAATTTTACTCCGTGATCATAGGTCATGCATAGCACAATAGTTGCAGTTAAATTAAGCGCTATAAAATTCATAAAAGCAGTTTCATTCAACAGTTCATTTTTGAATATATTTTTTAATTACGAAATACATAATCAATAAAGCAAAAAATATATATACATCAAAGAAAATATTTTATTTCAATACTAAAAGAATCTAATGCAAATTTTTCATGTTCAATTCTGATATCAACATGTTATAAAAAGAAAGCATTAGTGACTTGGAAACGATAGCCTGTAAATAGTGAAATAAAAGTAAATAGCCCATAGAATTATTGCGGCATCAGAGTGATGTCGCAATAATTCTGCAGTCAATAAAAAGAAAAAAAAAACCCAGGCAGTTTGTTACGTCCGTCTCGTTCAATTTCACAAGTGGCTTGTTTCGTTTTTCATTGCATTTGTGCTATTTCAGACAGCTTGATAACATTTTTTTTTTAATTTTTAACAAATTTTTTGTGTAGTAGCGGTTGCCAACCCGCTTGCCCTGCGTGGCAACTATGGCAAATGTCCCCCCTATGAGGCAATCTTTGGGGAAGCCTATGTTCATCAGTTGACTTTAATAGGCTGTAAATGTAACGGTAACGGTAAGCTAATTGTCCATGCGGTGGCAAGTGGTACAACAATCTACATCAATCTTAAACCGAAAGGTCCCGAAAAGTTCAGGGCCCTGAACTTCGTTTTCCAGTATAATGACGCCAGATATGTACCTTTCTTCCACATCAGTTGTTAGTTCTGCTAGGTACATACATTCGTCCATACATATAGAATTGCTTTTTTTAATAATGTTCGTTTTCTAGTTGTGTCAAATTATACCTACCTATTCGACAAACTGACATTGGAAAACATATACGGCAAAACATAAGATTTTTATTCTGAAAAGCTTATTACCAACTATAGTATGTATTTGTGTGCGATAATTTTCCTTTTTTTTGATTCTTTTACTTTATCTTTCTTTCTTTCTATATGACCGAGAACCATTGAAACCATATCTGATATCAATGATTTACGGTCATAAAGAAAGAATGGATATGTCTGATTTGGTGCTGCCGCCTGGTTTAGATAATTTACATCTGTTTATGGTTACAGGTACATGATTCGAGAATACTATCCATCACCAAACATCAATTACCAGATATCTACTACCAGATATTCCGGCCATTTCTCTAAGTCTTCACGTATGACACCGGCCATAAAATGAAATGAAAGTAGTTTATTCTCTCATAATTCTACCACATGGTCCAAATAAAATCCTTCAAAAAATAATACAAGGAAATACATAATAACTTTTCTTATTTAAAAGTTTTCATTCTAGACAAGTGATGTATAGTATATTAGTCTGAAGTCTTATGTCGCTTATAATAATCGGATTAAATATTTCAATTCAATACCCGATATAACTGTTTGTGAAATCGCCATAAACCTCAGCTCTTTTAACATCAGCAGTCCACACTTTAACATAGGAAAGCTTACGCCAATCAACATACATATCCTAGAAGAGTTGCCGATACCTCGCTATGCAGACGGATAGATGAGCGCAGTGCGAATAATTCTTCGTACCATGACCAGTCTGCAGGATCTAGGTTAACTATTTGAATAGGTTTTCATGAAAGGCTTTTCGGAGAATGATTTTTGCCCTTGGTATGTGACCGTTATTACAACGACGTTGATAATTAGAAAAGTTTTCATATTCCCCATCACACCTTTCTTTCAACAAATACATTTTCTTAAAGTACCTATGTATCTCAATCAATAAATAAATTAACATATTGATCTTATGCTAAAATACTAGCCTTTCTACATATTTTTTTTTGTACTGTATTGAATTGATGTGTTTTAATGAAAATACTTATTTTATTTAAATTCTTGGTTAATATTTCCCATTGAAACTCTTTGCACCGACATCAATTAGCAACATGAAAAGAAGTATTAGTGGTTTGCCTTTGAAATCAAAAGGATATCTCGAATAAGACTAGAGGAAGCCTTAAAATGTTGGTGCTTTAATGCTAAATCTATTCTCATGGTCTGTTGTCTTATTTATAATATTGTAAAATAAGTTTTGTTCGATAAAGTTACATGTTTATTTTCAAAAACATTTAACCAATTAAATGGTTGAAATTCGACCAGTCGCGTCACTAGTAGTTATTATTTTAACTACATATAAAAGAAACAAAATAAATTAAATAAATATAAAAAGAATAAACTAATAACTATAGATAAGCTTCTTGCTGGTTCTTCCAGGTCAGAGGTATTTTCCGAACCAGTGGTAAATTAAACATAAGAGTGACTTTCGATAAGTATTATTTGTAATATATATTGAATAAAAAAGTTTGCATTGTTATTTCGTGCAGTGTAAGAAAATCCACCGCCCCATATCGTCCCGTGGATGTCGTAAGAGGCAACATGAGAAAACTGAAACAGGAAATGGGCAGCAGCGTCTTCCTTAAATCAGTTAGAAAATAAAAATCTGTTATTTCCAACCCTCTCGCTTAATGTGGCAACTATGGCTTAAATGCCCCTTATAAGGCAATCTATGGGGACGCCTGTGTTCAGCAGTGGACTTTGATAGGCTGTTACGAATGAATGAATGAATGAAAAATATTTATATACCTTTTTCTAAACGTCACATGGATTTTGATAGTTTAGTAATAATACTGTGCAAGAGAAATGTCTATGAAAAATGATCCTCGAGTCAAATCTAAAGGAAAAGAAATTTAGTTATGCATTGAAGAGTTGCGAATGCAGCTTTTTCCGATATTAGGATTTTGTTTTAAAAGGAAAGCTACTAATGCTGCTTTTGATGTTTTGTAACGAGCTCCAGTCAAATGTTTTAGAGATTTAACTGTGATCCCTAATGAAAGAAAGAGATCTTACTGAAAATAAAAAAGTACCTAGAAGTCTTTATTTTTGTTTGTAGAAGTTTTATAGAGAAATATAAATTACGTTTATTGTACCTTTAGATAACTTTTTATTCAATTCCTGTATAATACATACACTAGGTGCGCTCAGTAGATGTTGTTCTGCCCTTTCCGGTAGGAGGCACGATGTGTTTCACTCCGAAATTACTCCGGACTTTTTAACGTGTAAATACAAAAGTTATTAATATAAGGAAGTTGAACATCGCCGGCATGACTTAGGTTGTTAATCACAATGTTATGTGCTTGCTGGTGTAAATGCATCATGTTGAAATCTGCATACCCGGGAAATTAACGATACACTACAGATTTAAAGCTCAATAATCCGCATTGGTGTAGTATGACAGACTCTTATTTACTTCACAACCCAATAATAATAGGAGACCTTTGCCCAGCTGTGGATTTTTAAATTATTATAAGACAGTGCTTGACCATAACCACCAAGTGGTAAGTGTTGATGAAGCCCTAGATGGTAAATCGCACTGCCTTGGTGTAACTGTAAACTGTTAACTTCAAAAAATTACTAAAGTGAATGTATCACGACTTGAAATTAAAAGGTTCCTACATGAGAAACGGAGACCATATTTACTAGTATCAAATTATTCCATATTGGTCCTCAAGGGGTGGCAGCGTATTTGCATTTTGATTATTAATCGAGGACGAATGTTGGTCTATGTGCAGGCCTCATTTCTATGAAAAACGGAAGTTACTTTTGTAATGTATAATTTATTGCAAGAGCAACCATCATGTACAAACTTTTAAAACAAAAGAAGCGTGTGCCGAACTGTTCATCTAGATTAATTCCGAATGACAAAAGTTTTAACAAAACATCTGCAGTTATAAATCACACTGCAAAACATTCTAGTATGCGACAGAGCACGAAATCTTTATTAGTAAAACTTTTCATACGCCATTAATCCCACGACACTCATTCACCTAATGAATTGTTTTGCTAGCAAATATTATTTTCCATAGAGTAGTATCGAAGTAGAGACAGCAGTAGTTATTAGTACTACTGGTACTGCTTTATTAATAAATAATGGTGTGAAAGCAGACGTAATAAATCAGTACATTACTTTGAGGTGATTAAGTGTATAAAACTGCACTAAGTATCTCTCAGGTGTGGTGAACAAAGAAAGTCCAAAGTTCAAGTTCTTTTTGTTATAATTTTTTATTAAATTTTTTATTTATAATTAACTAAGTCAGAAAGCAGAAATACATTTCACTGTATACAGATAATAAGAAATAAGAGTATAAAGAAGGAAACTAAGAAAACGTTAGCAAGATCTAATTAATAGTAAGTGTAAAATTGAAGGCTGTCGAACATGCGTCTACTCCCGGATCATACGTCTGCTGTGCCAGCCGCTCTATCTGCTCGCTATTGTTTACGACCGTGATCAAGCAAGTGAAGGGCACCGCAGCACGGTGAGAATGGGCTCGATGTCTTCTCACTGACATAACTTCCGAAAGTTGCCGAAGAATTACGACGGTCGCGTACGCACCGTGGCTTGTTTTGTTTTGAATGCCTTGTTGGTCTAGTGGTCGCAAGCGCGACTGCTGATCATGTGGTCCCGGGTTCAAAACCCGGGCCAAATCAGTTATTAGGTTTCTGTCAAGTAATTCTCGGTAGCAGCCTGGAGACAGGATGATGGCAGTGTTACACCCCATGCCTCGGACAGAACGTAAAGCTGTTGGGCTTGCACCTGACCTCTCACCGGTCACCTCGGATATCCGTTCTATTGGACTATGAGAGTTAGAGAATTATAAGTATTGTGCACCTGTGCTTGCGCACACTTGTGCACTATAATCCTATCCTAGAAGATAGCTAGTGTCCATTGAGACTGGCCACTGTGATTTAAATTCGGTCTGGAGGACATTACTTGTTACTTCTACATACAACGTGCCAAGTTAAAGTATGCTAAAAAATTAGGTAACGGCCAACAAACGTCTTACCATCAAGCATTGATGTCCTCTCATCTCTAAAAGGATCTATCGAGCAGGAAAGAGCTGACTGAGCTTTTACAGTGTGAATTGGTGGACTTCACATATTCGTCACATATATGCGTAGTATATTAGAAGGATAACCTTAAAAAAGTGCCAATTTTGTAATTTTTTAAAGCATAACCTCTATCGATATTCTACTCTGCACTATAGATAAAAGTTTATTTGCGCAAATGAACTCATGGATCACGCTACCGATTACAATTCTACAAACTCCTTCTGTATTGTTTCCTTTTAATCAAAAACTGCATAGTTGCTAAAACTACATATTAATTGTTCGTGTTTCTGGTCACTTCAACATAATGCATTAAAGAAAAAAAAACAATTCGAACAGTAGATTTTTTGAAAAAAGAAAATACTATTGGATCAATAACACGGCATATCAACTTGTATTATATATACAGATTGTAATTTATACAGAATGTTTTTAAACTCGGCCGACGCCAGCTGTTAGAAATATGACATGTTATAATTCAAGTTTATTTCTTACATGTAGATATTAAGGGTATCGTTAAATTTGCCGCCAGATTTTTATACCCACAAAATATACGTCTTTATTGATGTTTTAAAAGTACCACAAAAAATGCAAACATGAAGCCTAAAGACCCCGAATAATCCCTCATAACTTTTCAGCCTGGTAGGGGCTAATATATTTTTCTCTTTGTTTTATAGAAATGAAGTGACAAATGAACTTACAGTCCTCGTGATGATAAGCGGCTACTGCAGTCCATGGACACCTGCAGCCAAAATCAAGGGGAAAAGGCTACAAGTACGTTGTCAGCTTCGAAGACTAATATGGAATGCCTCACAACCTGCAATTATACTGGCTCTCTGTACCCTTAAGACCGGAACGCAACAATGCAAGCACTACTTTTTTAACTTTTATACGAATTTAAATAACCGGACAAGACACTAGGAGTATATTGAATTTTGATCATCAAATCTGACGTATACTAACACATTTAATTATGGTTTTTAAAGAATAAGGGTGGCAAACGAGCACACAGTCCACTTGATGGTAAGTGGATGCTGTGGCTCATAGACATCTAGATTTATCCTCGATTAAGAATCAAAATGCAGATGCGTTGTTACCCCTGAGGACTAAGATGGAACGCCTCGTTTTCAGTAAAAAGGGTCTCCAGTGCTCTACACTCACCATACGAAACACAGCAGCCTTAAGCTGATATTTTACGCTGGTATTCTGTGAGAGCGTGGTCCTACCCCGGTCGAGACTACCCATTCGTGCTACAACTGATATAGCTGCAGTGTGGCTCACTCACGTACAAATATGGTATTATGATACTTTCCTATTTAGTCACAAAACATATTAAAGCAAACAGGTAACTACTACATTGTACCGCGAGCTCAGCGGTTTCAAATTAATTTGCACTCAAAGGCGCAATTAAGGACGTAATGGCCATTCCTTCTTGTTGAGAGCTTATGCTACCATGGCAATTAAGTACTCATTTCTATTTAACTAGGTAGGTAATCGTTTTCTTAGGAAACGGTTCAAATTAATATTTCATTTTGAAATAATCACTTTATAAGAAAACTTATGTTTACTTTTTTAATAAACCATACTACATACTGTAACGTAAATAGTTCGCATAATATATTGAGTATCTCTAAATATTTTTCTGTTCGGTGCTAAAATAACGGAACACAGTATTATGGAATCACCTTGTTGTCTATTTGTTTGTCACAGACATTTTTCTTAGGAAATCATTCATCAGGATGCTTCAATTTCAATTTTCATTTTCAAATCAAGCTCATATTTCAATTTATTAACTTCAAAGAGTGTTGACGGCTCCGTTGCACAGTAACTAAGCGTTTGGTTGTGATGCTGCGGGGCAGTTCGTATTCCGCATGGAACTTGTGTTTGCATAAATTAAGCTTACAAATAATGGTCCCGGGTCTGGATAAGTCCTTGACCAATTTATGTATGTAATCTCTACGATATAGGAAAATGTCCTACATTATGTGAGAGTGTCGACCGATGACGACCCTGTTCGAGCTTAGTCATTTATGATGCATCCATAACATACCTGCAAAATATCTCTACTACGTATTGCAACATAGCTCTACCACATGTTGCAACATGGCTATACCAAGAATAAACAAGTGGTAAAATTAAAAAAATTGTACAACCCACTTCAAAACAAATAAAATTAGAACGTCATTAATGTATTCGAAGTCAATTAAATACGCATTATTAAGGATAACTCAAAAACTACTGTTCAAATCTTAATCAAATTATTATTATATGGGACCACATGAGAAGCACCAGCTTTCAAATAAAAACGATTCATCAAAATCGGTTCACCTACAAAAAAAGCTCTGAGGTCATATAAAAAAATACAGTCCTTTTTTTGAAATCAGTTGAAAATAACCAAGCTGTTTCCTTTAAGGCGGCTATTCACGCTGGCAAACATAGTGGCGAATGTGTTGGTAAAGATATTAGCCAAGAATTTGTGATGGCGTCCACACGTTGGAAGGTCGTTCAGTTTACTTCGCTTCAGGTCAATGTGCGGACGAATTTATTAAAATGGATATTAAGGCGCTAACGGCTGCTGCGGTTTATTTATTCACAGCATACAGCTACTACGTGAATGTGTATAAGAAAAGGGCGATGAAAAAGAAATGGAAAAAAATAAATTTTATTTCTTGTGTTCCACAAACAATTTTGGGCTTGGTAGAGCTCTATAAAGCGAAAAGTTTCTTCATTGGTCATTGTTACTGCCATTTTGTAGACACTAAATCAGGTGCGTGCGATTACTCTGGGAGCTCGTAGCAAACTAAACGTGTGCCCAATACTCTGCCGTTGTGCCTTTGATCTTTTGTAAAAAACCGACACCACACGTATCTCGCGCCAACTTATGGGCCATCATTCCAATACATACCAAGTGAATCACAAACACCCGCTCTACACGATGGCCATCGGTATTGGCCACAACATTCGCCACAATGTTGGCCAACATGAAGAGCCGCCTTTATAAGTTTTGCAAGTAGTTTGTACAATTTAAATCAAACTAGTTTTAAATGAAACTAATTTTTACGGATTATATCGCGTTTAATTTTAACTTTTTAATTCCCGACGTTTCGGGTACTTTACAGCACCCATGGTCACGGGGGGGACTGAGGTGTTTGATGTCCTGATGTCATAGTTAGCCCGGCTACCTTCAGTTTTTAATATTAATTTTGGTTTAAATTAGTTTCATTTAATGTGTAGTCTTCGCATAAGTATAAGAAAACAAACTAGTTTTTACGAATTTCGCTGAACTTTGACGTAACATAGACGTAACATAGTTTTTACCATTAGTCAATTATTATGTCCCTCTGTAATATGCAGGAGTATACAAGCTCGATTGTGAATGTGGTCTCTCTTATATAGGACAAACTAAAAAATCAATAAAAACCCCCGTTAAAGAACACATAGCTGATGTGAAGAATCGACGCTCCGGGAAGTCTGCAGTCTGTGAACATGTACAGGATCGCCCCCATCACTACATTAGATTTGATAGACCGCAAATCCTTCCAAGGATGATTCGCGAGGATATTGAAGTCAAAAAGATCCTAAATTAAATAGAGAAGATGGATGGGTGCTACCATCTGCTTGGGATCCTATAATTTATAAAATTAAATCCCAACTCAAGTATACAACTGCAAGACTTCAATATACTGTAAGTTCATACTGCGTAGATCGGAACAAAACTTAATGATTTTAATCTGGAGGTAGCCGTGGTTAACTATGACATTGGGACGTCAAACACCTCAGTCCCCCGTGACCATGGATGCTGTAAAGTGCTCGAAACGTCGGGAATATAAAATAGGTTAATATACGCGATAAAATCTGTAAAAACTAGTTTGATTTAAATGTGTAGTGTTCGCGTAAATATAAGAAATCATTAGTTTGTACAACCTTTGTTTTATTGGATAATTTTATCTTGAAAAAAGAAGACCCGCTGGGTTTCTTGCTGGTTCTTTTGATTGCAGCGGTACCAGGTTCTTCCAAATCAGTGGTAAAAGTAACAAAATGACTTTCAATAAAAATCACTTGTAATCTATATTGAAAAGTGATCTATATTACATTATTGTAAAGTGATATGTTTAATAAAAAATCCCGCTGGGTCTCTTGCTGGTTCTTCCCAGGACAGAGCTATTTTCCGAACCAGTGGTAAATTAAAAAAAACTTTCAATAAGTATTATGTAATAAAAAGTTAATATTGCTGGACGGGAGGCAACGAATTCTTAAAGGCATTTTGTACTGCCTCTCGGGTATTGAATTTAATCCCGCCAAAAAGTTATCCGAATTCTGGAAAAGTAGAAGTCTGTAGGCGTAAGGTCTGGCGAGTACGGCGGATGACGGAGAGCTTCTTACCCCAGCTCTTTTAATTTGGAGACCATTTATTGTGCAGTATGAGGTCGCGCGTTGTCGTGCAGGAGCAGCGGGGACGAGCGATTGACCAAAGCTGGTTGGAGACGTGCGAGTTTCTCCATCATTATGTTCAGTTCTTCGAAATACACCTCTGCAATAATTCTCATCCCGTTTGGTAAGAAGCTGTGATGAATCACACCGGCGCTAGAACACCAAACAGTGACCATCACTTTTCTAGGGGTAAGTTTTCCATTAGGGTATTGTTTAGGTGCTGAACCAGGATCCAACCAACTTGCTTAGCTCTTACGATTGTCAAACAGAATTCATTTTTAGTCGCAGGTAACAATGCGGTTCAAAATTGCTTCATTTGTGTGCCTGTTGAGCAGTGCAAAGCACATCTCGATGCGTACTTTGCGCTGGCGATAATTGAGTTCGTGAGGCGCCCATTTGTCAAGCTTTATTACCTTGCCAATTTGACGCAAAGGGATCAATATTGTTTTGATGCTAACATCGAAAGCTGCTGCTAATTGACTCGCAGATTGAGTATCATTAGCTTTCACAATCGCCTTTAATTCGTTATTGTCAACCAAAGTTTTCGGACGACCACGGGGTTCATTTTTCAGGTCGAAATTTTCAGAACGGTAGCGGGCAAACTAATAACAGGTGGTGTGTATACATCGTTGAAGTTGCGAATCGCTTGTGCCGCGTTGCTGTCATGACGGTACTCATTCCATAATTACTCGAATTTTTAACGTATACTTGATGACGAAAAAGACTCATATGTGATGAAAACATAAAGCTAATCAATTAACAAATGACTAATTTTGAAAAAAAAATTCTGTGTTTTTAAAATAAAATTAAATTAATTTGAAATTAGAATTCTCAGCCAATCAAAAATTATTTTGATTTGAAATGGCCAGTACTGCAGAACGGCAATTTCATAGGTTATTAAATATTTTTTACTGTCAAGATTTCCTGTAATTGTTACTGTGTAGATACATGTAATCTCTTTCAAGATCCTATGACTTTTAAAAAAGTGTTATTCCTAATATTTATAACTTATTCAGTCAGGATGTACCACAGTTTTATGATTTAATTTTTTTTTCGATCCTTATTGATCCAGCCAGATCAAAAATATACAGATGTCAGGACCCCATGGTAATCACCGTTAGGTTTTAACTGGCTAAAGTCCGTCCTAACCTTCCTGTTGCCCCTGCAGCAAAAGGTATCCAAGAAGATTTCCCTACGTTTAAAAATAAAATACTGGATCTATGTACGGCATCTGTATGATCTGTTTTATATGGTACATCTTACAGTATTGAAAGAGACCCATATAAGAGGTTTATTATTATTTTGAGCTGACAAATCAAATCAAAAAAATATTTCACTAAACATAACATTATATTATTTATTATTTTCCATAAATTCCTGTCAGCTGTAGAAGCATTTTATCAAACGAGAACTCGAAGAACCGTCAACCGGGCAGCCTAGTACCGTTAGGCAAAGTGGAGGACGGCCCCCCACTAGATGAAGTGACGACCTGGTTATACAGGAAGTCGATGGATGCAGGTGGCTCAGGACCGTGCTTTGTGGCATTCTTTGGGAAGACCTATGTTCAGCAGTAGGCTTGTGAAGGGTTGTAATGATGATGATGAAGATGATTAATTTTAATATTTAATATTCATGTATATTTCTAAGTTAATTATAAGACGAGTAAATAATAAGACAATATTGATCTATAATATGTTCATACTATGGTAATCCATATCCATACTAATATTATAAATGCGAAAGTGTGTTTGTTTGTTTGTTAGTTTGTTTGTCCTTCTTTCGTCGCAACAGAGCGTCGGCATGGCATGATTATTTGTATGGGGATAGTTCAGTGACTGTAGAGTGACATAGGCTACTTTTTCAGCGGAAAAACATATCATTTCCGTGGGAAAATCGAATATGTTGCAAAATTAAATTCAGCTAGGTGGCGCCACCGTGATTCTACAAGACGGACGACGGTACGATGGACGAACACAGAAGGTCAGAATATCTGGATTATTATGTCTTTTTACCAAAATTAAGATAAAAATGTATGGATCTGTATTTTTCCACGCAGAACCGGGAAGAGAGCGATAAAAAACATAAAATTCACCAGCTGATTTTCTTCAAACGTTTTGGTGCATCGTAATTCACAGAATGAGCGATAACCTCGCAGACGATATTAAGTAATCCGTTAATGCTCTGCCTACCCCGCAAGGGTTACAGGCGTGATTATAAGTATGGATCAGAAATACTATCACCACCTGTCATGTTTTCACCTTAACTATTACTTAACAATGGTAGAAACAGTTCTTAGTAAGCCTTATTAATAAGCCTTAGTAATATTTATTGAACGGAAATGAATACAGTTCTTATATGTGGTTATGAATGAATCAGTATTACAATAAGAAAAATTGTGCAAAATTATAAGAAAAATATTTTTGAGAGTTCTTATTAACTAACGTATACATAGTTTAAATTGATTCCGCTAGATGTCGTTACTAGGTTTTTAAAACGCCGTGACGAAATGTTTCCTGACATTTACTTAACTCCCGCCGTTGAGCCGCGCGTCAACTTATAGTGCATACGGTATGTATACGCTTAAATTGTTTCTATTCGTAGCTTATTCGACTACCTGCTTTCGATTTTGGTTGTTTGTTATTTGCTTTGTTTGGTTAGGTTGAATGGATTTATATTGGCTTTCATTTTCGGATTTGTGTATTTTCTTGGATCGGTTTTGTTGATTTGGTTGGTATTCCTTTATACATATTTAGACTCTGGATTTGATTTTGGATTTTGTTTATTTAGAATCGTGAATTGCTTTTCGTTGTTTTAGGTTGTTTAACAATATTTCAAATGAATATTAATAGTATAGATAGTGTATACGGTACCTATACACTTACTTCTTTTTGGTTGGTTATATTTATATTGTCCACTGCTTTCGATTTCGGTTTTCTGCGATTTGTTTTGTGATTTGGTTTAAGTTGATTCGATTTTTTTGGCTATCGTTTTCGGATTCGTGTTGTATCTTGAATTGGTTTTGTTGTTTTGATTTAAAAATATTTAAAGGAATATTTATTCCTTTTAGATATTTTGGATTGCTTTAAAAAAAATATTTAAAAGGAAATTTAATTCCTTTTAGGTATTTTAACGTTTTTTAATAAATAGTAGTTTTTCTTACTTCATAATGCCTCGCAAACGTAAGTCCAGCCTTTCAAGGTATCTTCTCAAAGACAAGCGAAAAGATTAGCTCGATCGCTACAATCTTTAGAAGATGCTGAACTGAGAAGGCAAGAACAAGCAGAGCGTCAGGCTGCTTTAGAGCATCTGAGACACCTTCTCAACGTCAGCAAAGGCGTCTTGAACAGACAGAGCGTCAGGCTGCTTTAAGAGCTTCCGAAACACCTTCTCAAAGTCAGCAAGGCGTCTTGAATAGGCAGGCGTCAAGCTACTTTAAGAGCTTCTGAAACACCTTCTCAAAGTCAGCGAAGGCGTCTTGAACAGGCAGAGCGTCAAGCTACTTTAAAGCTACTGAAACACCTGCTCAAAGTCAGCAAAGTCGTCTTGAACAGGCAGAGCGTCAAGCTACTTTAAGAGCTACTAAAACACCTGATCAAAGTCAGCAAAGGCGTCTTGAACAGGCAGAGCGTCAATCTACTTTAAGAGCTACTGAAACACCTGCTCAAAGTCAGCAAAGACTATTCAAACACCTGATGAAACTCAACACAGACTCATTTAGCAAGCTGAACGTCAATCTACTATAGGGCATCTGAAACACCAGAACAGACACAGACGCGAAGAGATGCAAATGCACAGCTCCAAGCTGAACGTCGACAAAATTTTCAAAGAAACAATTGGTCGGTTTTAATGACGCAGCATTCAATTATGATCCGTTGATTGATTATAAAATCACAGGTTAGTTGTTATCGGACTGATGGACAAGGCGTGTCGATTTTGCAGCGCTTTAAAATAAATATGAGACCGCAGGCATGTGCTGTTCCAATGGCAAAGTGTCTCTTCCGTTACTGGGAACCAGAAGAACCTTTGAAAACTCTCTTTTATATGATGCTAATGAGTCACGGCGCTTTTAAACAGGATCCGGAAATATAACTCATGCTTTCAAATGACGTCCTTCGGAGTTGACCGGGAAATAATAATGCGGGATTTTCGCCTACATTTACGGTGCAAGGGCAAATTTATCATAGAATAGGTTCACTTTTTCCAGCTGAAAACGAACAGCATAAATTTTACAAGTATATTTTATGGGTGACGAAGAAATTGAGGTAGACCGTCGCTGCCAATTTATCCAGGAGTTGAGAGAGACACAGTGTTCAAAATTCAAAGATTCTTGCATGAACGTAACATTTTAGTCAAAACATTTAAAACTGCTTTGAAAACCTACCTGAAGAAGATTATAAAGTCGTCATTCACGCAGATCGGACCCTCAAGGAGAGCATGAAAGGCGCTACAATGCACTTTTGATAAACGAAAAAGCAGCCGTAATTAGTGGTGATCAATTTTCTTTGAGACATTGTCTTGCAGCACGTGATGATACGTTGCAACGGGTAGCCGATACACACAAGTTTTATGACGCTTTGCAATACCCATTGATTTATTGCAAAGGACAAGAGGTTATCATTTTCAAATCCACTCATTAACCCGGTCACAAAGGCCTACTCGAATAAAAAGTATCATGTATGGATTTTATGCGTATCATATGATGTTGCGAGAAAATGATTTTAACCTCTTAGCCCGGTGTAGACAATTATTTCATCAATTTTTGGTAGACATGTATGTGAAGGTAGAAAGTGAACGTCTCAGTTATATATCTTTAAATCAAAAAGCTGCGCGTTGAAATTATATACATTTACAAGATGCAGTTTCTAGCGACGCCAATGTAAACCCCAGAGATTTAGGTAAAATGGTAATTCTGCCCTCATCATTCGTTAACAGTCCCAGCTACCTACATGAGTACACACAAGATGCATTCGCCTATGTACGAACTTACGGAAGACCTGATCTTTTGTTACTTTTACTTGCAATCCCACATGGAAAGAAATAACCGAGGAGCTAATGCCGGGCCAAAAAGTACTGACAGACACGATTTAGTTGCTAGAATTAAAAGTACAAAATTAATGTATGTAATTAACAAAGGAAAGGTGCGGAGAGGTGCAGTGCTTCATGTATTCAATTGAATGGCAAAAGAGGATTACCGCATGCCCACATTCTAATATGGCTTAAAGAGAAGTTGCAGCCCAGCCAAATAGACGACATAATAAGCGCCGAGATTCCGGATCCTGAGCAAGATAAAAAGAATTGTATGATACCATCGTCGAAATAAGATTCACGGTCCATGTGGAGCACGAAATTCAATATCGCCATGTATGAAAGAAGGAAAATGTACAAAGAAATTCCCTAAACAGCTATTAAAAGAAACAGTACACAATGACAATGGCTACCCTTTATACAAACGCAGCGCTCGAAGATGGTGGCAGGAAAGTTACAATCAAATCTCGCTCTGGAGCGTTCAAACCTTAGATAACAGCTGGATTGTCCGTATTCGCCCATTCTATGTAAAATGTTTAATGCCCACATTAATGTAGAAGCATGTAGCTCTGTCCGCGCAATCAAGTATATCTGTAAGTACATAAATAAAGGAAGCGACCAAGCAATATTTAATCTCAGGAGTGAAGGTGAGGCAAATACCCGTTAATGAAGTACAGACCTTTCAAGCAGGGCGTTATGTCAGCAGTAACGAGGCAGCGTGGCGTCTCCTTGGCTTCCCTTTACACGAAAGGCACCCAACAGTTACTCACCTTGCTGTGCACTTAGAAAATGGAGCGTATATATTTCACCGAAAGAAATTTCCAAGAAAAATTGCATCACCGCCAAAACTACACTAACAGCCTTCTTTCAACTTTGTCAAACCGACCCTTTGCAAAACGTTGTTATATTCTGAAGTCCCCGCTAGTATACTTGGAACACATCTAGGAAGGAGTGGAAGCGCCTTATTCAAGGCGCGCCTGTTGCAAATTGGCCCGGTGTAAAGTCATCAGATGCCCTTGGTCGTGTGTATACCGTCCATGTAACTAATTTTGAATGTTTCTGTTTACGATTGCTGCTGCATGTTCAGGGTCCTACAGGATATAAAGACCTTAAAACTGTCAACGGTCAGGAATGCAACTTATAGAGAAGCATGTGAGCTCTGCATCTTTACAAAACGATAATCACTGGGATGAAAACATGGAGGAAGCTGTGCAGTGCCAGTCACCAGCCAAAATTAGGGCTCTTTATGCAACTCTCATATCATCTTGCAGGCTATCTAATGCACATAAATTGTGGGACAAATATAAAAGTACACGGCGGAAGATATTTTGCAGAAAGTTACAGCAGACACACGAACATGACATACAATGAACACATTTATAATGAAGCACTTGGAAAAATTGAAGATAAAGTAATGGCAATGGTAGGCAAAAATTAAGCGACTTTGGAATGATAAGCCTCAGCGAACAACCGAAAATGAACTAAGTGATGAAATTATACGTGAAACAAACTACGATATACCAGCTTTGCAGCAGCAAGTAGCCAATTTGTACCCTTGCTTCCCGAACAAAAACGAGTTTTTGACAAAGTATTAGGACAAATTGAATCTGAAAATGGTGCATTTTTCTTTTTAGATGCCCCTGGAGGAACTGGGAACACATTTTTGTTAAATTTATTACTAGCGCAAGTACGGAAAGATAAAAACATTGCTGTGGCCGTAGCTTCCTCCGGTATAGCCGCCACGCTGCTAAGCGGGGGCCGCACTGCACATTCTGTTTTAAAACTCCCTCTAAATCTAGCCCAGGAAGAATCGCCGATCTGCAACTTTAGCAAAAATAGTGCACGAGGTATAATGCTACGACAATGCAAACTTTTAGTGTGGGACGAAAGTACAATGTCGCATAAAAAAGCTGTAGAAGCACTAAATCGAACGCTCCAGGATTTGCGCAGCAATACCGATGTAATGGGAGGAATGGTGGTTTACTGGCTGGTGACTTTCGCCAAACTTTACCTGTCATTCAAAAGGCACACCTGCAGATGAAATTAAAGCATGCCTCAAGTCGTCTATTTTATGGAACAATGTGACAAAATTCAGTTTAACTACGAATATGAGTGCATTTGTATAATGATATCAATGCTGGAAACTATGCTGACACACTATTAAAAATTGGCGATGGGCGGTTGGAAACGGATGCTGAGGGCTGCGTTAAATTGACGAGAGATTTTTGTAATTTAGTACAGAGTCATTCCGAATTAATTGCGAGCGTTTATTCAGATTTAACGAACAACATGCATGAAGACAAATGGTTATGTGAAAGGCCGATTCTTGCAAAAATGAGTGTTAACAAAATAAATTCAGATATATTAAGCAAGTAGCAGGAGAAATAACAGAGTATTTGTCAGTAGACACAGTTATGGACACAGAACAGAGCACTTCATATCCCGTAGGTTTCTAAATTCTCTAGAGTTGTCAGGTGTGCCTCACATAAGCTTCAATTAAAACTAGGCGTCCCAGTCATGCTAATGCAAAATTTAGATGCTCCTTCGGTTATGTAACGGGACAAGGCTGCGTGTGACACATCTTGGACGGAACATAATCGGTGCTACAATTTTGACAGGCGTAGGAAAAGGTGAAAATGTTATTATACCACGGATCCTATAATTCCACAGATCTTCCTTTTCAATTCAAAGGTTGCAGTTCCTATTAAGCTCAGTTTTGCAATGACAATTAATAAGCGCAAGGGCAAACGTTACAGGTAGCGGGGTCAACTTAGAAAAACCGCGCTTCTCTCATGGTCAGCTGTATGTAGCATGTTCGCGTGTGTCAAATGCCCAGAATCTCCATTCCTTCCCGAATGGAAAACATATAACATTGTGTACAGTAGCGTCTTAAAATAGTGTTCAGTTAGTTTTTCCAAAATTCTCACAATCAATTAATCAAATTCCCACAGATCTTCCCTTTCAATTCAAAATTTCCTATTTATCTCAGTTTCTTTTCAATTCCAAATGCTGCACCTCTGACGGACCTATTAAGCTCAGTTTCCTTTCAACTCAAAGGCTGCATCTCTGACGGATCTTTTATTTGGTTCAGTTTCCTTTCAATTCAGAAAACTGCATCTCTGACGAATCAATTTAGCTCAGTTTCTTTTCAAAGTCTGCATCCCTGACGGATAATTATGCTCAGTTTCCTTTAATTAAAAAAATATCCCATTTCCATTTGGAATAAACAGGCTATTTTCATGCTTTCCTATACGCTGCGTTTCAAAACATTTAAATAGGCTGACGAATGAATTTTGCTCAGTTTCCTTTTAATGGCTGCATCTCTGACAAATCTATAAAACTCAGTTTTCTTTCAATTCAAAAAGCAATGGATAGTTCATTTCCCAGTGACGCCGCGGGTAACAGCTAGTATGTTATATATTCACTATTTAGAATTTCCTCCTTGATTTCGTGTCCGAGAATCGATTCAATCACTTAGTCCCTGTTATCTAAAATCTAATGTAACTGCTCAATTACAGATGTTATCAGTACCAATGAAAACAAATAACATCAAAAGCCGCTGCGCACTTAAGCGTAATCTATATTTAGTAGCATGCAGTAAATCCACTTCTATTGAGCTATAATCTCCAATCTTGTCTTCACTAATCCGTAATTATGCGAACTAGTGAGTATTTTGTGTTGTGGTGTATTTATTCGCTAAAATGTATTGTTCCTACATATACTATATGTGAAGTTATATTTGCCATAGTAATCACACAGTGGCACGTACAAACTGTGCGTGTTACCAGTGATGGCAAATGCATCTGAGGTCTTTCACTACTGGTCGCATGAGAAAGCTTTAGGTTACTTAGCTAGCTATTTATATCCGCAGTAGAACTATAGTAAACGTCATAGCCCAACGGATTAGAAAGCTGAAGTGACAATGGACCGGCCATATACGTCAACGAACCGAATACCGATGGGGAAGAAAGGTTCTCGTGTGGCAGCCTCGTATCTATCTGTAAGCGAAGTCCCTTCACTAGATGGGGTTAGAATTTCATGGATGGGACCTGGTAACACAAAGTCATGGAAGTCCGTGTGTATATAAGCTATTTGTATATAAAAAATATATTTTATCTTTTATAAGCTGTTGAATGTTGTTGTTGTTGAGGCGAACATAATGACATTCAGTATTTACAACCAGCCAGAAATTAAATCATCATCCTAATCATCATTATAACAAGACCGCTTCTGAATATAAGCCTCCCCAAAGAAACGTCGTAAAGCACGGTCCTCACCAACCTGCATCCATCGACTCTTAGAAAGTCATCACCTGGTTTTCGTGATGTTAGTCCTGTTAGTCCTTTGGCTTTACATCTTCATCAAACTCACCGCGAGCTATCTTAGAAGGTCATTACTGCATGTGGTGGGGATCGCCAAGTACTTTACTTACCGGTACGAGGCTACCACACGAAAACCCTTTCTCCTCATTGGTTGTCGTTTATTTAAGCTATACGACTGACCCATTTCCATTTCAGCTTACTGATCCGTTGCGCTATTTCGGTTACTCTAATTCTATTACAGATATATTTAAAAGAAATTCCAATAAACATTAAGTATAGGTAGCATAAACTTAAGTAATATTATCGTTCTGAAAATAGATTGACGAAAATATTTTTTATTTAATTGAGGAAATTATTCCTACAAGGAATAACAACAAAACAGTGGCGTTGGTGGCAGCTGGATCAGTGGATCAGTAGATCAGGACCGTGTTTATGACATTAATTGAGGTTAATGTTTGGCAATGGACTTGTGAATGACAATAGTGACCACGACTTTATAGTAATTACTTATATATTAAGTGATTCATATAAATGAAACGTAGGGTCTTTACCATACGTAATGTGGGACTTTTTTGAATGATTTTCCCATACTCACCACGCTAGGTAGACCGCTTGGTGAGCACGAAGTCTATTTCAAACCTGTGAGATTCACGGCGACTTTCGGTCAACGGAATATTGTACTATAGTTAGCAAGGCAACGCCTTCAAATTAGGTTGGAACTTGAAGATTGATATAGATTTCTTTAAACTTTATAACACTTTTCATTTTGTCTGAGGGTTTCCTTAACTCAAAGATGGATGTCCACTAAACAAAATGTTTCGAGAACATATGAAGTCCGCCAACGCACTGAAGCATCGTGGCGGACAAATTACTCTAAAATCCTCTCCTGACGTCCTGTGTTGTACAGTTTGACGTATACAGACTATTATTTCTTTTTAACCAATTTCAAAAAAGGAGGACGTTCTCAATTCGTCACAATCATTTTTTTATGTATGTTCACCGATTACTCGAAGACGCCTGAACCGATTTGGAAAATTATTTTTTTTCCAAAGGGTATTCTTTCCAGGTGGTCCCATTTAAATTTTATTGAAATCGGTCAAGCGGTTTTAAAAAAATCCACAATAAATTATACGTGAAAGCTTTTCATGTGGTCCCATATAAATTTGATCAAGATCTGACCAGTAGTTTTCGCTTATCCTTAATAATGCGTATTTAATTGACTTCGACTACATTGATGATGTTCTTATTTTATATAAATTGAGGTCGGTTTTACAAAGTTTTAAATTTTACCATTTGTTATAATTTACTTTTTTCATACCTCATTTCATAGCTTGGTATTTAGTTTAGGTGGATACCACTTTATTGGATTCAGACTTAAATGTTCCCTTTTAATGCCATAATATTTAATAAACTTAGCGAATTACTCATATTAACAGCAGTTAAAAATAATTAATTATTATTTTGCGTAGGTATATACTCGTAAACGTGAATAAAGCGAGTAACAATTACCGTGTAGTCGCGGTGTAAGGATATCCACTACCGCATATCATCCCGTGGGTGACGTAAGAGGCGACAGAGGGAAACAAATTAGAAGATGGGCAGCGGCGTCTTTCTTATAACGACTAAAAAGAAAACTGCGGTTGCCGACCCGCTCGCCAAGCTTGGCACCTATGACAAATATCCCCCTACGAGGCAATCTATGGGAGAGGTCTATGTTCAGCAGTGGATATGTTCAGCAGCAGTTATGTTCAGCAGTGGCTATAATGACCACCTGCACAAATACTAATGTTTTGTCACGAGCAAAAGATATTGATTCGGTTAAAAATCGCAAGACTCAAAAGTGACGATAATATCGTAAAAAAAGGAAAATAACGAAAAACATATTCATCATTTTTATTCAAAAAACACCTTCATAGGCACATTTATCTCAGCAAAAAGGTGTCTTTAAAAGTATATTAAAGTAACTGTTTACTTTTCTGGACCTACGCTCATAAGTGAGATAGTTTTGGAGCAAGTCTGCTGTGCCACTATAAATAGTGTTAGTGGACTTTTCACTTCTTTGACTTTTTAATTTCTTAGACAAGCTTCCTTAAGATGGTTTTCTTCGCTGCCAAACGTGGAGTAAATTGGCACTTAGATTATTTGTTTTATTTATTTATTTCAACTTTTTAGCAGAAATTGTACAAAAGCGAAATTAACGCCTTAAGACGTTCTCTACCAGCTAAACCTATATGTAAGCAGAGAACACTACTTTGGAGGTGCATTATGATTTGTAAGAGAAAGAATTAAGAATCAATAAAATAACTATTTGAAAATTAACAAAAAATATATTATATATTCATAAACACATGTGTAAAAAAATGAATAAATAGATAAATATTTATAAATCTACATTACATATCATAAAATGTAAATACCAGAAACAGAAACAGAAACAGAAACTTTTTTATTCAATATAGATTATAAATAATACTTATTGAAATCACTCTTTTGTCTAATTACCACTGGTTCGAAAAAAAACCTCTGTCCTGGGAAGAACCAGCAAGAAACCCAGCGGGACGTTTTTTTTAAAATAACAGCTTACAATCATGTATATTATATAATTAACCACACAAAACAAATTAGAAACAGCCTGGCAGCGAACACCTCATTCCCAGGGGTTATTATCATCCATAAATTCCTTAACATTATAATAACCCTTTTTATACAAACTATGTTTAATAAAGTTTTGAATTTTGAGCAGGTCGAATTTTGTATATTTTCTGGGATTTTGTTGTAAAGCGTATACATCGCCCCAAGAATGAATTACTGACTCAGTGGAGTCAGTAACTAGTACTACTAGCTTGTGTTTGTTCCTAGTATTTACAGAATGAATATCACTTATTTTGTATAACTACTTTTATTTTTGTGTACGTACATTACATTTTCATAAATGTATTGAGAGGCCAAAGTTAATATATTAATTTCCTTAAATTTTTGTCTGAGCGACTCTTTGGGTTTTAAATCATAGATTGCTCTTATGGCCCTCTTCTGTAAAACAAATATAATTTCAGTGTCAGTCGCGTGTCCCCATAGCAAAATACCATACGACATTATGTTATGGAAATAGCTAAAGTAAACAAGTCTAGCTGTTTCCACACTGGTAAGATTTCTAATCTTTTTTACAGCATATGCTGCAGAACTAAGTCTGCTTGCTAACTTTGATATATGGGGCTCCATTGAGCTTCGCGCCTAGTGTTATTCAAGAAAATGGTGGTATCGACAAGACTCAGTTCCTCCCCATTTAAAATTACATTAGTATTTAATTGTTTGACATTTGGAGTCATGAACTTCATACATTTCGTTTTAGTGCTATTTAAATGCAAGTTATTAACATTAAACCAATTTACTAATTTAGATATAGCATTATTTACTTCGTCATATTTTAATAATTGTCGTTTTAATTTGAAAATTAATGAAGTGTCATCAGCAAATAATACTATATTATGGTTATCCCCTACTATGTAAGGTAAGTCATTAATATATACAAGAAACAGAAATGGGCCGAGAATTGAGCCTTGAGGCACGCCCATTTGTACTATCGACCGGAAGAGCTCATACTATTAATGACAACTTTATGCGTTCTGTTACTTAAATATGAAACAATTAATTTAAGAGCATTACTTCTTACACCGTAGTGTTGTAGTTTCCTGATTAATGTTTCATGGTGAACACAATCGAAGGCTTTGGATAGGTCACAGAATATACCCAAAGCATCCTGTGAATTCTCCATGCATTGAAAATATATTTAATCAGCTCAACACCAGCATCAGTTGTCGAGCGACCCTTGTGAAACCGAATTGATTTTATGAAGTAAATTATTAACATTAAAAAATTAACATTTGATCAAGAATAATTTTTCAAAAATTTTACTAGTGTTAGCAGTACAGAAATGGGTCTAAAATTGGCGGGGTCTAATGTACTACCAGATTTAAATAAAGGTATTACTTTACTATGCTTCATCAAATCAAAACACACCATATTCGATACTAGTATTAAAAATAATAGCTAGTTGAGGCGCGATTATATCGATTATAGACGCAATAACTTTAACGCAAATGCCCCACAGATCCGCAGTTTTCTTAACATCAATAGTTTTAAAATATTTTACAATATCTTTTGATGATATTTTATGAAATGTAAAATTCTTTGTACACACATTTACATTTTGTTTAAGCAATGATTCGGCGACGGCAGGAGAAGAATTCAGTGACATAGTGGTTAAGATCGGAATATCCGTAAAATACTTCAAAACCATTGCAACATTCTGATCTGATTCCGTTAATTTGTTGTTAAAACTCAACTTCACTATAATTATACTCCACGTCATTTTAATTTTATTAGAAGCCGTCTTAATTTTGTTGCTCAAATGCAAAGACTTGGCTTTGGAGCACACTCCTTTAAATATTTTTGAATATTTTTTAACATATTACCTAAATTCGACGCTAGGGTTATATGACCTTTCATAGTAAAGTTCATATAACCTTTGTCTGCTCTTATGGACTCCTACCGTAACAAATTACCGGAAAAATAATAAGACAAAAACAGAATTAAGCTTGAAGAGTGTCTAGAAAAAAGTCAGTGACCGCTATCATAAAATAGATTATGTTTTATTTAAAATTTTAGCAATTCTTAATTATTAGTCCATTGCACCAATAAAGGGCATCTAACATGCACATCTAAGAACTCACAAATCAATTTATTACAATAACTACATCAGTTTATTACGAAAGTTTTATGCATGTACAATATAACTATTTTAGTGCAGAGAAATAACTTCTAAAACATAAATCTAAATTGTGAGAACTACAAAATCACGAGTCACGGTCACGACACTGAAACAAACAATGCTCGTAAATCCAAGTAGTCGTAAAATGCTTACGCTGATATTTTGAGAGTTCAGCGGACGGCGCTACTTGGTACGGTACAAAATTTTCTGAGAAATATATAAACATACACCAATCACAAATTCAGGTATTTATAAACCTTTGTAATGTCTGATTATTAGTAATTAATGATTTAAGTTTGATGTTCAGCTAAATACAGGAGACGGGTGATCTCTTGGTGTCAAAAACTCACAATTAACTTAATATCCTCAACATAAAAGAGTAAGATAAAATTTACTTATCATATTATATAGTTCATAGAGCCAAAAATCTTAGCTTATAATCATTGATAAAAAAGTGTATTAGTCCATTAAAATGTCAGCCAATTATATAAAGGCTCTTATCACTT
>JAGSMP010003141.1:0-60975 GCA_029286625.1 Parnassius orleans | reverse complement strand
AGCTTGAAGAGTGTCTAGAAAAAGTCAGTGACCGCTATCATAAAATAGATTATGTTTTATTTAAAATTTTAGCAATTCTTAATTATTAGTCCATTGCACCAATAAAGGGCATCTAACATGCACATCTAAGAACTCACAAATCAATTTATTACAATAACTACATCAGTTTATTACGAAAGTTTTATGCATGTACAATATAACTATTTTAGTGCAGAGAAATAACTTCTAAAACATAAATCTAAATTGTGAGAACTACAAAATCACGAGTCACGGTCACGACACTGAAACAAACAATGCTCGTAAATCCAAGTAGTCGTAAAATGCTTACGCTGATATTTTGAGAGTTCAGCGGACGGCGCTACTTGGTACGGTACAAAATTTTCTGAGAAATATATAAACATACACCAATCACAAATTCAGGTATTTATAAAGCTTTGTAATGCCTGATTATTAGTAATTAATGATTTAAGTTTGATGTTCAGCTAAATACAGGAGACGGGTGATCTCTTGGTGTCAAAAACTCACAATTAACTTAATATCCTCAACAGAAAAGAGTAAGATAAAATTTACTTATCATATTATATAGTTCATAGAGCCAAAAATCTTAGCTTATAATCATTAATAAAAAAGTGTATTAGTCCATTAAAATGTCAGCCAATTATATAAGGAAGCTCTTATCACTTGACATTAATTCTGTCTGCAGAACGCAACCGCGAGGGAGCGTGAGTGGCACCACTCCGGATCAGACAATGGTCCGAAGAGCCGAGAGGGCATCGACGGAAACCTGATATCCGTCCGGATGGGAGGTCAGCAGAAGGTCCAACAGGAAGGTGTATGATCCTTCACATCTGGAATCCGCGTAGGAAGTAACCAGCTGTGTCAGACCATATGCCAAGGCAAAGTCATAAACAGATCTCCCCGCATGATCGGTTAAACGTGAACCAAGCCATTCGGCGTGGTGGGCGTTAAAATCGCCAAGGATCACGATCTCTGCGGATGGGACCTGTTGGCAAGGAATCTGTAGCCATTTGGACGTGGTCGATGGGTCGGTCTGTTTCGGCATTACCGCTATGGGACCTATAGAGGCACCCGTAGACGCGCGGATGGTCGTCGCTATCTACGTAGCCAAAGGATGGACAGGTCGAACCTTCAAGACTGCCGAGGCGTCGAGAACAGATGTCCTCTCTGACGTATACGCAAACTCCAGCCCGAGGCACAGTGTTCAATTTGTACCCAGGTAGGAGAGATACAGTATCAGCCGGAGAGGACACCTGCGTCTCGGTCAGAAAAACAAGGCCAGCTTCGCCGTCTCGAGATGGTAGTGGACGGCGTTTAGGTACAGTGAAGTCCCTGATGTTGCATAAATCCACGGATAGCGTGGCGGGGTCATTGGTCTTGTTGCTCAGTTGCCCCGAGCAGTTATTGTTTTGAGCGAATTGCCCAGAATACGCGGGGCAGCCTGAGCACCCACGCTCAGGAGTGAGTAGCATGGTCGTGGATGCTCAGCGAGGATTCTCCAGGGTGCTGGTACCCTCCTGGGGTAGTCTAAAATTTAATTCCGCTACCATGTTGATGGGGAGAATTGGGCCTCGGTCACCTACACTCACCAGACGAAACACAAAAGCAGAGCTTCCACTTCACGCCGGTATTCTGTGAGGTCGTGGTACTAACCCGGCTCGAGCCGGCCCATACGTGCAACAGCAAAAGCTGCTGCGTGGCTCTACCACCGTTAAATGAATACTACAACAAAAACTTACCGTTGGAACGGCAATAGATCGTGACTTTTTTCTTTTCGTGATGAATGAGACTTTAGCAGCCCCCAGCCACTTACGGAATTATACCATAGAGTTCCTATGTACTTTTATGCTTTACTTATTGTTCTGAGGGTATTTTATTTAATTGTACATACATTTTAATTAATTAAATGTCATCTTGTTTTTTTCTTCTGAATATGATACTTTATCCAAGTTTCTTCTGTATTCAATTCTTACTAGCGTCCCTTCCCGGCCTTGTCTTTGTGGGATCTATTAATGTGTTGTCATTTAGATAATATAAAACAATCATCAGTGACCATTTATTTTATAAAATTTCAATTTTCTGTACAATATACTATAAGATTTTTATCCTATAAAATACAGATTAGATCATTCCTGAAATTGCTCTTTTTCTGTCCCTGAAGTTTCATCATATTCGGTTCGATCATTTTGAAGATTAGTCCCGACAGACAGACAGACAGACAAAAGTTTCAGAAATGAGCTTGATAAAAGGCAGTTATTTCGATATTACAGACACACTTCAATTTAATTTATATGTTTGTATAGATGTATAAACGTATTTTCGATTTTCAACGATAAAGAACGGAGCACACCAGCAACAAATACGTGCTGACATTGACGCACAGACCACAATACTCGGCGCACTGACGTGAGCACAGCATGAATATATTGGCACTAGTTGTAATAAATGGAATCGTAAATAAAACGTCTCCACTGCGTTCGTACATGCTACACCCTAGGGGCAGGCAAAACAATTATACACTCGAGCACTTTAATTGTGTACTGCACAGATAACTAGTTCCAAATAAATGACCGCCGTGACCAAAATTCAGTCTAGAGGACATTATTATTAGCCATGGCAACCTAAGGCTGAGGGCTCGCAGCACCAATTAAACTGTTAACTGCAGATTTTAGCACTGACCTTACCACGACTAACTTTACCACGTGCCCAGCGATGAAGGAAAAAAATCGTGAGGAAGCCTGCAAACATGTCTACGAAATATCTTGGAGTCTTTGAAATCTGCCAACACGCACTTAAGCAGCGTGGCGGACTAATCGCTCTATAGTGCATGCAGAAGTTCACAACCAACACAGCAAACCTAGGGGAGGCTGTGCGTACGTGCGATTCGGACACCTAACAACGATAAGGTTCCCGTCATTAATGATATTTCCCGTACCCTGTTTACAAATGTTTTTTACTTTCAAAAGACCCATATCCAACAGTTGATGATGATAATGAATATTAAATAAAATAATAACTATGTTTATTTTGATAATATTCTAAAACAAAATATTTACTTTTCAGGTAATTGCTGGCTTAGTTGCGTATATGGTCTTTATTAAACAGTATCGTATCATAGTGGAATGTACATAATTTCAAGAGTCACAGTTGAAGAAGACAATTTCTTTTGTTTTTTTAGATTAGGCCCACCACAAATTGTGTGTAGTGTATGATAATAAAACGTATCTTTTTTTTAAAGGAATACTAGTAATTTTATTAATAATATTCCCGTTAACCATTACAAGCAAGCTTGAAAAGCATGTACTAGAAGTGGTTCAAGACAGTTCGCACCTTTAACCATTAGGTTACTATCGCTTCATATCTACATTTTTTTTCGTGCTAGAGTCACGCTGCAGTTATATTATCGCTGCAGCACGAATGTGATGGCGCGACCGGGGTAGAACCACGCACGGAATATCAGCGTAACAGCAGAATAATGCTGTGTTTCGTTTGGTAACTGTAGAGAACCGGAGACCCTTCTTAATGGTTACTGGGTATTCCATCTTACTTTCAGTGCAGTCAACCATTACGTGGACTGTGTGCCCGCATGTTACACTTATTCTATAAAATGTACGTTGTGTAAATGTATAATGGGTTGATCTTTTTAGCTCTAGGTTACAATAGTTATATAAAATGCGAATACTGAAAAATTACCAATTGAAACATAAATCTTCAATTACCTAACTCCAATTGATATTAATGTCAGAGTGTTGCACCATTGATTTTTGAGCAATTTATTTACATTAAGAAAAGCTTAACATTTGATCTACGATAATTTAAAAAAAAATTCAAAAAGGTTTTTCACCAAGCCTGTTTACATCTGAACTGGACATGGGCCTATTCTGTAAAAGGAAAGATGTACCACAATCATGGCATGCATATTGGCAATCATAATATTAAAAGTTTTGCAATTCTTACGCTGACGCTCGCTTGTCTGATAATTTAAAACTACACTAAATATAAAAGTTGACTATACTGGCATCCGGTGCTATGAGGTTTACCATGACCATGCCATGGACTTAGACTTAGACAGCTTATTGAAAGATTAAAAAATTACGAGACTGTAAGATTGTAAGATTGAACACGCAATCACGCACACATATGCATATAAAATAATTTGCACCAACAACATGCTTTTAGGTGCATATGTGTAAGCGTTCAAGATGTACACTACTATGCACTCGGGTATATCATCACCGGCTTACTATTACTTGTGATCGGTGTATTTGCTTTTCTGAGGTTGAGAACGAGGTTTGCTCTATAAGTTCGTCGCACGACCAGCGGCAGCCTGGGGAGGCTGCATACACAATGAATATTGACAGTATACGCGAATCAGTGTTAAGTGTCGATAAGGCTACCTCTCCTATGACTAATCGTTCAATTAAGTTTGAGGTACCTAGTGAGTGAATGTGTCGTGCACTGTAACACGTGAGCTATAGGATAATATTATTGTATAACATTTTGTGTAATATTAAGTATCACTTTGTCGCATCTCATTAAACATGTATCATCTATCGTTCATTTGCACTAGCTTTAACCACTAAATCTTTGTAACTGCAAAAATCCTTTAGCTTGCTGCCATGATATTATTTAGTTATTAGTTAGTTGTTTTCTTTTTCTTATTTGAGAGGCAGGATGTACGAGCTACTAGAACATTTTTATTGTTATTAAGTAAAATACTTAGCGTTGTAACGCGCCGCGTTTTGTAAACGCGGCAATATTGTTAATGCTTTCCTATTATAAAATCAGTGTGCACCTAACACTCCATGGAATTGGTCGTTATCATTTTATTTATCATTTATTATCAATATCATCTAAAATTATAATTTTAAGTACTAAAAGTGTATATAACTCCTACAACCCCCTTGAACTCTGATCAGTAATTTACGTACTGCAACCGGGAGAGGTTGTCGCTTAGGCTTACAGACGATTTTTGTTAAAATATTTACGTCTATTACTTAGTTCTCTTAAGCTTCTATCCACCTTTCTTTATATTTTTATGCTCGTTTTTTCTTGTTAAGTGTTTCATTCTCCTTCTGACTGTATATTTTGGTGTCACTTTGTATTTGTGAATAATAAGTGTGCTATCGTAGTAAGTACAAGACTATTATTTATCTGTACGGCTTCTATTCTACACACAACAGCAGACATTACACCGCTACACTAGAACTGACTTTAAATGTTGTGACAGAACACATCAGAATTATTAAAGCAAGTATTAATCATTGTCTAAGCCTGTACGTCAAATTGAAAAATAATAATTAAATAAGAGACGACTGCTCCAAGTATCTGAAATAAAAAGAAACAGTAAAGTTAAGATGTTTAGGCACAATCATTCATTAACAAATAACATGAAGTTAATTTTTTTGTTAGAAAAGCTTAATTGCTCATCAGATTTCAATTCGGAATCGAAATATTTTTAGCCCACTCTGATGTAAATGGTGTGCATTTTAACATACTTTATTTATTGAAAGTTTGTATTGCACAGATATAAAGTACAACAACATAAAGTAAATAATAAAGCTAACGATAATGTTTAACCACTTGAACGTCCATCGGCTACATAAATACAAATAAATGCCAGATTGCCGTTCGTGGATAACATAAAAAAATCATAAAATGTTCAAACGCATGAAATTTAAACCGTCTCTTAAAAATCCATCTATTTACACTGTAGCCCATTATCAGAGTTGAGTGATAGAATTAAAAAAATACTTTGGCGCAGCGCGCCGGTTCTTGCAATCGCGGAGGTTCAACGCGAATAGCAATTGGGAATTGAAATAATATGAAAACAAAGATTAAAAGCTTCAACTAAAATATATATTTATGATAAGTTTTGAGAGAGAAGGTGTGACATATAGAAACTTTCGAAAAACAGGCATTTAAAAACATTACCTTAAAAACAAACGACCTTCCTAGTACAAACAATCCTAGCGGCGAGAAGCAAACTTTATTCGCATGAATCAGACGAAAAATATATTAAGCTCTTTTCTGTCCCTGAAGTTTCATCATATTCGGTTCGATCATTTTGAAGATTAGTCCCGACAGACAGACAGACAGACAAAAGTTTCAGAAATGAGCTTGATAAAAGGCAGTTATTTCGATATTACAGACACACTTCAATTTAATTTATATGTTTGTATAGATGTATAAACGTATTTTCGATTTTCAACGATAAAGAACGGAGCACACCAGCAACAAATACGTGCTGACATTGACGCACAGACCACAATACTCTCGGCGCACTGACTTGAGCACAGCACGAATATATTGTGGCACTAGTTGTAATAAATGGAATCGTAAATAAAACGTCTCCACTGCGTTCGTACATGCTACACCCTGGGGGCAGGCAAAACAATTATACACTCGAGCACTTTAATTGTGTCCTGCACAGATAACTAGTCTCCAAATAAATGACCGCCGTGACCAAAATTCAGTCTAGAGGACATTATTATTAGCCATGGCAACTCGAAGGCTGAGGGCTCGCAGCACCAATTAAACTGTTAACTGCAGATTTTAGCACTGACCTTACCACGACTAACTTTACCACGTGCCCAGCGATGAAGGAAAAAAATCGTGAGGAAGCCTGCAAACATGTCTACGAAATATCTTGGAGTCTTTTGAAATCTGCCAACACGCACTTAAGCAGCGTGGCGGACTAATCGCTCTATAGTGCATGCAGAAGTTCACAACCAACACAGCAAACCTAGGGGAGGCTGTGCGTACGTGCGATTCGGACACCTTGTAGTGTAGCCACCACAATAGTATATATATTAGTGTTAAGGTAGAATAAGTTCGGATCAGTATAATTAAAGTTATAGAAGCATCAACACGTCTCCTTATTCACACAAGACCTTTCCTACATATATCACATGGCGATTTTGCCAGGCGGTGCGTGCTGCTACAATGCACGCGCACCGCCGGACCTAAGAATAGAAAAATATTATATTAATAAAATAAGGAAGAAAATCATCATCATGGATTAACTTGTAAGTATTATTAAAATATATACATTATAATAACGCAAAGGACGTCATACCGGATGTGACGAAAACAAATAAATATGAATACAAGAAGAGGCCACAATAATAATTGTATAGTAACTAACTAAAAATTAAAATATGATGACCAAAGTTCAAAATTCAAGAAACGGCAGATTAATTTTAAAAGGAAGTAACATTTGTACTTTTGCAAGCTTCGTCCAGAAGAATATGAAAATTGAACCACAAAGAAAAAGAAGAAAATTTGAGGTAACATCGAATCAGCATATTTTTCGTCATTTCTTTTAACATTTCTTAAAAAGTTTTAATTATTATAAAAAGTTATGTTTTAAATTTTGTATTTAATATAATATGATAAAGTTGAGTTTATTAATCAGATACTTCACGATTTAATTGATACCTTAATATATTTATTAGTGCACCTGCTAAAAAATCATAATGCAATATTAAAATTAAGTTACTTTTTAAAGCTCTCTTGTATGTTGGCACAAGACGATTTTATATTCAATTTTATACAGTTATTGTTTATTGTTATATATTCTTTTTATTACTGTGTCCTGCAAAACCGAATGAAATAATATAGTAGATTACATTTTACGTACTTAAATTTACCATGATTTATCATCAATTAATTTTTCGTATGGTTAAAATAATACTAATGATATATTCCGCTGTTATTTTTTTTTCTGTAGTAAATTTTATTTAAATGGTAGTATTCAATTTTGAAAGGGTTTTAAACATTCGCTATTGTTAAAAGTTTTTTTCTTCTCTAAAGGCAATGAACCTTAAATTTATATGCTAACCTACATAAAATTAAAATTGTTCTTTTAAATGTTAAAATAAATTAATGTTTTGTTATATAAACTTGATAATAGTTGTAGTAATTTTTCAATAAGCTTGCAAATAATTTTAAAAGTATAATAATATGTTGTAATGTTTTTAAATTTACCTCCGTGCGTATCCATTGGCATGGTTCAATCAGCAATACTACAGACGTTAAATTAAAAGTTGTCCTAGTCACGCGCAGGAAAATGTCTGAATACATAGAATACATAAGCCGTTTAAGTCAGAAAAAAAATCAAGTTAAATTAAATTAGAGTATAATATTTTTTTTCCAATATAGATTACAAGAATACTTATGAAAGTCATTTATGCTTTTACCGCTGGTGCGGAATAACCTGGGACCAGCAAGAAACCCAGGAGACTTTTTTAAACATTAATTTACGATATAATAAGTTGTACAATTTAATATGAAAACGATTGATAACAATCATGAACTCTTTATTAGTATTGTTGCGCGCCACTATTAATGGTTTATACATGGCAACACTAGTTACCACTAGCGCCCTCTAGTATCGAGTAGCAGAACTAGGAGAGTCAAGATCCTTCTAGAAATTTCGGGACCGATATGTACTCGAACATTCTAGATGTTTCTACAGGTTCTGGAAACTATCTGAGGCCCTATATAAGGCCGGTATAGACCGCGACCGAGTCAGTATTGAATTGGCGATACAAGCGAATACTTCGAAGCGATACAACTGCGAATTAAAGTGATCTGTAGTACAATTGTATTTTGTTATTAGTGGTTTTAGTTGTAATTAGTGTTCTGTAATTAAAGTGTCAATTTTGGTAATTCACTGGCAGTTTTAATTGTCTCGAACCTCAAGCTCGTAACAATTGGTGTCAGAAGTGGATTTAATCATGCCGATTTTACCTAAAGATGACACGGAGGGTATCCATTCAGAAGTCAACGCCAACAGGAGACGGACCAGAGACGATTTGGTGGTAAAACATCGCAAGCGTCGGAGGGCCAGCTGCCGACCACGGAGGTCGGCCCGTCAGCAGCTCCTGCATTTGCAGCACCTGACTTAGGTGCTCTGATGATGATGCTGCAGGAGCAGGCCCGCCGACAGGAGGAACAGGCCCGCCGACAGGAAGAACAGGCCCGTCGGTTGGAAGAGCGGCTGCAGCAGGGACAGGAGGAGCAGATGCTTCTCATGAAGGACCTTCACGCTACCTTCGGGAAAGAGATAAGGGAGGTGAAGGATAGGGTTGCTCAACATGACAACCGCCTGTCGGAAGCTGAAACCCGAATCAACCAAGTGAACAATCGGGTTGACAACGTGATGGCTGACGTGAAGAAAACGCTGGACGAACTAAAAATTGGGGATGGAATTACAGCTCCCGTGGTAGCTACAACACCTTCGCTACGTGGATTCAAAGTGCCGCCGTTCGACGGGACTTCTTCCTGGTCGGCCTACAAAATCCAGTTCGAGGCTGTCATGAAGGCGAACGGCTGGAATAAAAGTCAGCCATGACTGCTCTCACCCTAGGCCTGCGCGACCAGGCCTTAACTGTTCTGGAAGCTCTCGGTAAGGAAGTGACTTACGAGCAGCTCCTTGAGGCATTGGAGGCGAGATATGGCGACGCTCACCTGGAACACGTCTTTCGTGCGCAGCTCAAAGATCGCGTGCAACGCAGCAATGAAAACCTGCAGCAGTGGGCCCTTGAGGTGGAGAAGCTGGTTCGAAAACATACCAGTCTGTACCTGCGCTCATTGTAGGGAACCTGGTACAGACATTCATTGATGGCATCCGCGACCTTGAAGTCAGAGCTGCTGTGAGGCTCGGCACCACGAGACGCTTAAGGACGCGTTAGCCCATGCACTGGAGGTGGAAGCCGTACGGCAGGATCATCGATCCCATCGCGTCAGGAGGTTGCAGCAGCTGCAGTTCGCGACTAATAAAGGATACAGCCCTAGGTGTGCACGGCTGTGGTGGGGCCATCTTCGATCCAGCTGCCTAAGCGAACTGTAGAAAGGAGGTGATCGATCTCGAGGGTAGTGCGGCTAACAGCACCGCCCAGCAGCAGCAGGAACGAGTAAAAGCCAGGACTGCGGGGCGGGTGCTGGCTGATGTTAAAAGAGCCCCAGGATTCGATCTCACAAACCCATGATGGGAACAGCCTAATCATCAAAGGCGAGGTCAACGGAACGCCGTGTAAACAAGAATGAATACATAAATATGAAGTAAAAAGGAATAAAGAGAAGTATTGAAGTGAAAGAGATATGATAATGAAATGAATACTATGTATTATTAAATATCGGAACTAGATGACTTGTCTTAATGATTAAGGATACGAATAAAAATAACAAATGTTTGCGAAAATCAAAACATAATAATATTATATTATGTTATGTTACATAATTAAGCCTGATTATGTCAATTACTATAACTAATGTGACTACACATTTTACGTGCCAAAGGTTTAGCCAAACGCCCTCATAAATCTAGACATTATGCCTTAGATTATAGTTTTCATTTAGATATTCTTTAATTATGTTTAGAATAGTTTTTAGGTTTGATAAAAATAGATAACTTTTTTTGTCGGTGGGAGGTGTAGTGTAGCCACCACAATAGTATATATTAGTGTTAAGGTAGAATAAGTTCGGATCAGTATAATTAAAGTTATAGAAGCATCAACACGTCTCCTAATTCACACAAGACCTTTCCTACATATATCACAACCTAACAACGATAAGGTTCCCGTCATTAATGATATTTCCCGTACCCTGTTTACAAATGTTTTTTACTTTCAAAAGACCCATATCCAACAGTTGATGATGATAATGAATATTAAATAAAATAATAACTATGTTTATTTTGATAATATTCTAAAACAAAATATTTACTTTTCAGGTAATTGCTGGCTTAGTTGCGTATATGGTCTTTATTAAACAGTATCGTATCATAGTGGAATGTACATAATTTCAAGAGTCACAGTTGAAGAAGACAATTTCTTTTTGTTTTTGTATTAGGCCCACCACAAATTGTGGTGTATGATAATAAAACGTATCTTTTTTTTAAAGGAATACTAGTAATTTTATTAATAATATTCCCGTTAACCATTACAAGCAAGTTTGAAAAGCATGTACTAGAAGTGGTTCAAGACAGTTCGCACCTTTAACCATTAGGTTACTATCGCTTCATATCTACATATATTTTTTTCGTGCTAGAGTCACGCTGCAGTTATATTATCGCTGCAGCACGAATGTGATGGCGCGACCGGGGTAGAACCACGCACGGAATACCAGCGTAACAGCAGAATAATGCTGTGTTTCGTATGGTAACTGTAGAGAACCGGAGACCCTTCTTAATGGTTACTGGGTATTCCATCTTACTATTTCGGGGTGCAGTCAACCATTACGTGGACTGTGTGCCCGCATGTTACACTTATTCTATAAAATGTACGTTGTTGTAAATGTATAATGGGTTGATCTTTTTTAGCTCTAGATTACAATAGTTATATAAAATGCGAATACTGAAAAATTACCAATTGAAACATAAATCTTTCAATTACCTACACTCAATTGATATTAATGTCAGAGTGTTGCAATTCAAATAGATTTTTCTTTATCATCATCATCATTACTGCCTATCAAATTCTACTGCTGAATATAGGTCTTCCCCATAGGGGGATATTAACCATAGTTGCACGATTTTCAGGTGGGCTAACAACCGCATTATTTTATTATTTTAACTTATTATCAGAAAGTAGTGGCCTTGTAGGAATATCAACTACCCAATATCGTTTCAAGGGTGTCGTAGAAGACGACATAGCGATATAGGGATAGGAAGCAGCATCTTCCTGAAAACAACTCAAAATTAAAAAAATACTGCCTACCAAACGTCGCAACTACGGGAAAATCCCTTTCTTAATTCAATCTGTGGGCCTGTATTTAGCAATAGACTTTTATAGGCTGTGATGAATGGATGGGGTAGGCAGAGTCTACGAACTTCCATTAAGCATGATCCTGACACACCAATCTCGCCTCCTTTACATCCATATATCTACGCATACATGCTCATCGGTTAAGGATACCCCTAATCTCGCCCATTTTCAATATATCGCCAATTCGGTCGATAAACCTTCGTCTAGAGCGTCCCTTCCCGAATCTGCCGTTCACATCTGCAATATAAATTTGCTTTTTCACTCTTTACTCGTTGATTTTTTCGAAGCATTCCTTTCTTAATCTTAGTCACAAAACATCATCTTGCAAACCACACTTTTCTCTTATCACACAATTTCTCGTCCTGTCATTCAGATTCAGCCCTAACTTACTCATTAATGACCGCATTTCTACAGCATTTATTCTACTCTCGTGCTTCTTCTGCCACATTCAACTTTCATTACCATACATTAAAGTAGGGACTAACACAGCACTATGAATTGACATACGTGCTTTTTTTGACACGTTCTTACTTTCCACAATAGAGTGTAGAGCCCCATTCACTCTATTTCCTGCGTTCAGTCGTTGATCTATATCCTTAACATATCTACCATCCCTACAAAATACACACCCCAAATATACAAACTCATCCATTTGCTCAATCAACTCCCCTTCTATTCTTATTTCACATATCTTTTTACTTTCTTCTCTTTCAAAAACCATCACTTTCGTCTTATTTGCGTTCACTTTCATTCCCTTTTCTTTTAAAGACCTATTCATTAATGTAACCATCATTTGCAAATTGGCCGCCGACAACGCAAATTTGACTTGATCATCGACGTATAAAAGGCAATTGACCGTTACCTCACCCATTCTTATCCCACATTCTTCAACTTTCAATGTTTCTTAATAACTGTACATAAATAGGTTAAACAGCCACGGGGAAGCTACACAGCCCTGTTTGACACCTTTTTGGATGCCAAACCAGTCCGAGTTGACCCCGTTGATCCTGACACAAGCACTAGAGTCCCTATAAAGACACCTTAATGCCTGTATTAAACCAGCGCTCAACCGAAATGAGTTCAATGTTTTCCATAACACATTCCTGTCCACTCTGTCATACGCCTTTTCCAAGTCCTTGAACGTACAAAAAACTTTCTGGTTTTCGTCCAAATACTTCTCCGCGATCATGCGCATGGAAAAGACTTGATCCGTACACACCATTTCCTTTCTAAATCCCGCTTGCACATCCTAAATTTTTTTATCAGTTTCTTTCATAACTCTTTCAATTAACACCTTAGCCTACAGTTGACATACAATGCTTAGCAGGCTGATACCACGGCAGTTTTTACAGTCCTGCTGTGACCCTATTCCCTTATATACTGGGACTATAACGGCTTTGCACCAGCATTTTGGTACCCGCTTCAGTTCGCAACATAAATTAAACAAGGTGTACAGCAGGCCTGCCACCATTCCTTCTCCAGCCCTTAGCATTTCGAGTGATACTCTATCATATCCGGCTGCCTTACCTGCTTTTATGCTTTTCATTGCTTTCATTATTTCATACTTATACTTATCTCCATACCTCCTTCCACTTCTTTCGGAATTTCAAGTTCATTTAATTGAGACAACTCTTCACTCATAAACAACTCTTCACTCAAAGTATTCCTTCCATCTCTTTCAACTCGAAACTTCGTCATTCAGCATACAGCCATTCTAGTCTCGTATAGCATTCATTCTAGGCTGTTTTATATTTGCCTGGGAGTTATGAGATATCCTTCTATAATTCTTATCCGCTCTTTCTTGCTTTTCCTTTCAACAACTTCTTTTACTCATCATTCATACCAGCAGAACTACCAGCTTTTTTGCTAGTTAATCTAGAAATGCTCTTTTCTTTGCTTCAATTTCCATCCGTACCTCATTATCCCACAACAACATATTATTTTCCTTTCATTCGTTCTCTTACTTACACCATATACTTCGGTGGCTGCGTCCACCAAACCTTTCTTAGCATAATCCCACACAGTCTTAAGTCCAAATCATTCATACACAATTCATCCAAACCCCTAATATTTTCTCTCAATCTACATTTATACTTCTCTTTCACATCTTCATTTTGTAACCTTTCTATTCTTATATGCTGTAACGCAGTGGTAGATACAGATGTCCGATGCCGCCAACTCTTGAATAGATCATTAATTCGGCATAAAACCAAGTAATAATCCGTCCATAAGTTGGACCCCCGGTAAACCCTTGTATCTACTACTGCGCTCCTCATTCTTTCATCCACAATTATGAAATCTATAATGCTTCTATCATCACCTCTTCCCATGTATGCATGTGAATCTTCTTATAACGAAAAAAGTGTTCGTCACAAAAATATTATTTTCCACACATACGGTGAGGAGACCTTCACCATTGATGGAATGGTAGAAGATTTAATCAGACATTGGAGAGTACCTAGCAAAGTTGTGGAAAAACAGCAACGAGACTGGGACAGGCACATACAACCGTTTTGTTTGTCATATCGAAGCGCTGTTCACGAAAGTACATCAGTACACCAGCTTTAGCAAATTTTGGGAAAATTACGGCTGCCTGCAGACCTGATCACCGGAATACCACCTGATGCCCCACAGTATAACCGATTATGCAAATGACTTGCGGGACAAAATGAATGACATTTATGAGCGTCAGACAGTCGGGCAACAAACGTCTGAAGATGAAAACACGGTATGACCGCAAAATCAACAACAAAGGGTTTGACGAAGGTTCACTAGTGGTTACACAATCAGTTCGCAGCAAAGAAATCTCCTAAGCTTCAAGCTAAATGGGACGGACCGTACCGGATTGTGACAAGTCAATGACGTAACCTACCGGATACAGAAGGTGCAGGAAATACTTCTAAGATCGTCCATAATGGATCGACTGGCGCGTTATTATGAGACCAATAATGCTCGGGACAGCATGTCTTAGGAGGGCAGTGTTGCGCGCCACTATAATGGTTTATACATGGCAACACTAGTTACCACTAGCGCCCTCTAGTATCGAGTAGCAGAACTAGGAGGTCAAGATCCTTCTAGAAATTTCGGGACCGATATGTACTCGAACATTCTAGATGCTACAGTAGGGGTTCTGGAAACTATCTGAGGCCCTATAAGCCGGTATAGACCGCGACCGAGTCAGTGAATTGGCGATACAGCGAATACTTCGAAGCGATACAACTGCAATTAAGTGATCTGTAGTACAATTGTATTTTGTTATTAGTGTGGTTTTTAGTTGTAATTAGTGTTCTGTAATTAAAGTGTCAATTTTGGTAATTCACTCGGCAGTTTTTAATTGTCTCGAACCTCAAGCTCGTAACAGTATAAAAATTAAACAATTTTCGCTTAATAAAAGCCTTAAACTTTTTTGATAGGTCGTGCATATTTTTTGGGCCTTTATTGTAAAAGCGATTGATGTGATTCGAGTAACTGGTATTATTAGCTTGTGCTTTTTGCTAGTATTTACAGAGAGCACATCAGTATTTTTAATTAAACCATTATTGTATTTGTGTACATACATTAGATATTCTTAAATATACTGAGACTCCAAAGTCAAAATATTTTTTTTCTTTAAATATTTCAGGCTACGTTTCTGTATATATGTGTTGGTCTTGTCCTTTTTATGCCGATTGAAGCCATCAAAACTCTTATAAATCTGGCTTTTGCTAGTATTTACAGAGAGCACATCACTATTTTTAATGAAACCATTCTTGTATTTGTGTACATACATTAGATATTCTTAAATATACTGAGACTCCAAAGTCAAAATATTTTTTTTCTTTAAATATTTTTCTAAAAGACTCTTTCGGAGTTATTTCATAAATTGCTTATGATTCTCTTCTGCAAAACACATTACCTCAAGGAAAAATTTCATTTGACATAACGATAAGGAAGCAACTCAACTAAACAAATATGTCTGTTTCAACGCATGTAAACGTCGTTAAACGTGGAATATATATAAAATCATATCGTTCACTGACATGCTATGGACAAAATATGAAAATGACTCGATACAAGACAAATGAAGAAAGAAGTATTTTTAAGTCTCCTATTTATCATCCAACTTTAATATAGGATTTTATAAGCCACAGGCAAAACTCATGCACATAAAATCAAAAGCAAAGTTTAGGTAATCTTTTAGTTACCAGGTATTTATCTGGTTTTAATAAAAAGAAGAAAAAAAAAACAAAGGAGTGACGACAGATGATATGTTATTTAAAATTAAAATATTAAGTGATACGGCTTCTTAAAAAGTAGATCTACTGTTTCGAACCTTATTATCTGACTATTTAACTGGTATCATATCTGAACGCTTACAAGTTGTTTACTAACTAGTTAGTACATATTATGTGGTTCAAAATAAGTCCGTTCGCACTTATCACTTTTACTGGATAACATTTACAGTTTTTATTTACATAATTATAAACTCACTTAATTATGAAAGAACAAAAATAATTCACATGTCATATTTTAAATTTATAATATTACGGATCCGATGTTAACGTGACAATAGCGCCATCTACTTTCTACAGAAAATGTTGGCAACCCTTGCATTAAGTGTTAAAATCCATACATCAAACTGTAAAGAAAATAATTGGTGTTGTGAATTGGTTTATGTGATAAGAATGTTGACCAATATGGACGTAGAAACATGGTGCTATATTGAAATTTTTATTGGAGAATAATCTAGGCCAAAGTCTGTGGCAGATTTTGAATCTGGACAGTAGTGTTATTAATGAATCTCTATTATGGCTATTTGGTAATTTATATTATTATTGCGGGGATAACATATTTTTTAGTAATTTGTAAGTGTTACTTTTATCTCAATAAAGAAATGTGTATACGTCTGCAACTGTGCAAATCCCCTCAGAAATACCGCAGAGGTCGTCCCTTCTTTTTTGTGATTCTTATTAATGATATAGGTTTCTGTTTCACCCACTTCAAAATAATTTCATGATGACATGAAAAATGTAGTAAGAGAGCTTTGTGTGTTTCGATTGTAAATAACTCTTTGATGCACACATTGACAATATCATTAAAAATCCAGTAAAGCACTTGGATTCGTTTTGAGATTTTCCACTGATTTTCAAAATATTAAAACATGTACGATACTTTACTGCGCTTTTGTTCGCAGCCATTGGGAGTATGCTTCGCAAAAATGAAACAATTATTTTAACATTTCTAAAGATAGGTTTGAGCAAGTACATACGCTTTTTCTACGTTTCCTGCAATTTAAGACGCAACTTTACTCTGATAGATATGTATATATTTATTTATTTTTATCGTTTTAAATTTGTGAATGACAATGTTGTCTGCCTGGAGCTGCTGAGTAAGTTAGGTTTAACAACAAGAGCTACTCTATTAATAAAGCCTCGCTTACTCTATGTGCCGCAAACCCGGACTAAATATAGGCAAAATTCTGTATGATACTTTTAATGAAGTTTCCAGTAACGTTGACGTAACTTGTTTAATAGCATTGTTTCTCGAATTAAAAATATTTTAGAAAAAAAATTCTTTTGTTATGTGTTCTTCTGTAAATTTTATTAAATACTGTGTTGTTACCGACTTAAATTATTGTTTTTTAGCTCATCTTGTTTATAGGCAAAAAAAATGGTGTTCTGATTGTTATTCATTTTTATAAAAGGAATATAAGTAAGCTGTAAGTTTTCCCAAAAAATTTAATTAAATGTAGCAATACATTCAAATCAATTATGAATGCCCTCTCTTACTGCTATAAAATAATTTTATCTATTACTACTACTTTATTACACATACGACTTTTGAACCAATTATGTATAATAAAAAAACGTCTTAGCAGTCTCTAGATTTAGCACCCGCCGGTGCAGTAACTGAGCGTGTTGTTGAAACATGAAGCAACATTTAATGTTTTGAAACGTCTACGCCTCGTTCAACTTCAATTCTACAACTGTAACTGTAACTACAATTTGATACAATACCTAATGTAAAACATTCGTATACCAATGTGCTCTTAAATGGGGAGGAGTTGGGTCTTGTGGATACCACTGTTTTTCTTGGTATTACTATAGACGTGAAACTTCAATGGGGCCCCCATTTATCTAAATTAGCAAGCAGACTTAGTTCTGCAGCATATGCTGCAAGAAATATTAGAAGTGTCACAGCTAGATTAGGTTATTTTTGTTACTTTCATAGCGTAATGTCTTATGGAATTTTGCTATGGGGTAATGCGACTGATATTGAAGCCATATTTGTTTTGCAAAAGAGAGCCGTACGGGCGATTTATAACTTAAATTGTAAATAGTCCCTCAGAGAAAAATTTAAAGAACTAAACATATTAACTTTGGCATCGCAATATATTTATGAAAATGTAATGTATGTACATAAAACCATAAATAGCTTTATTAAGAATAAGGATGTTCATACTTTAAACACTAGAAACAAACATTGCTTGTAATTTCAGTTACTAGACTCCACACAATCAGTAATTCAACGCAATGTATACGCTCTTACAAGAAATTCCCAGAACATGTTCAAAGTTTATCAATAAACAAGTTTAAAAGTTGAATAAAACTATTTTTACGGATTTTATCGCGCAACCCATGGTCACGGGGGGGACCATGGCTTGCTCTAAAGCACCCGAAACGTCGGGAATCAAAATAGTAAAATTAAACGCGATAAAGTCCGTAAAAATAGTTTTATTCAATGTGTAGTGTTCGCGCAAATATAAGAAATCATTAAGTTTAAAAGTTTTATTAAAGAAAAACTGTACAAAAAGAGTTATCATAATATCAAAGGAATACATGAATGAAAATAATCCCTGGGAATAAGGTGATCGCCACCATGCTGGTTCTATGAAAATTCATTTAAAAATTGTGTAAACAAAATTATTGTTAAGTGAAATATGTTTAGAAAAAAGTCCCGCTGGGTTTCTTGCTGGTTCTTCCCAGGACAGAGGTATTTTCCGAACCAGTGGTAAATAAAAAATGACTTTCAATAAGTATTATGTAATAATTAATATTGAATAAAAAAAAACATTGACTCTTTAAAAATAAGCTAAAGCGCTTTACAATTTTCGGCTACATCATCACTTAACTTCTAATAGGATAGAAGAAAAGTACTGGCTTATTATCATCATCATCATCATTACAGCTCTTAACAATTCCACTGCTGAACATAGACCTCCCCCAAGTAATGCCACAAAGCACCGTCCTTAGCCACCTGCATCCATCGACTTCCTGCATATCTTAACTGGTCGTTTTAGTGGAGGGCTAACCTCGACTTCGCTTATCGGTACGAGGTTGCCACTCAGACACCTTACTTCATCATGGGTTGTCAGTACTTAGAGTTATATGGCCGGCCCATTACCATTTCAGCTTACTAATCCGTTGGGCTATTTCGGTTACTCTAGACACTGTGGATATCCTCATTTCTAAGACTATCACGCAGAGAAACCCCGAGAATAGCCCTCTCTATAGCTGTGCAACAAAGCTTCCTCATAGGGCCAGCAGTGAAGGAACACGTTACATATATAGAACACGGTCTGTCATCACTGGCTTCAAGCAAAATTATCGCCAGTAGCTATGTTGTCTTTCATTAGAGCGTTGTCGCTTTTTCTTGAAGAACAGGATCACCGCACTTCGGTTTCATACCTCGGAGTAGTACCACTATGGAGGACGGTATGAAACCTCTCAAAGGACTTTAAGTAACGGTTTTCATCCGCTTGCAAGCACAGGCTTATAATAAATATTAAATAGGTGACAGCATTATTGAGTATAAGATGTCTTAAAACTTAGAATAATAGAACCTATTTAGAGCTTAAACTGCTTAGAGTTAATGGAACCTATTTCCTGATTATAACTTCCAATCTAATCTAGAGCAAAAATTATAACTAAAATAATAATGCTCATTAATTTTTAAAATTAGTGTCAGATGGCGAACTTCAAACTCCTAAAAATCAATATTTTAATAAATATTTTTTGTCTTTAGATATTAAAACACCGGTACTGACTCGCACAAAAAATATTGATTTAAATTTCCATTTCTGATTAAACACGTGATCAAGGAGGAGGAAGGATATGGATGATAATAACCCCTTGGAATGAGGTGATCAATACCAAGTTATTTCGAATTTGTTTTGTATAGTTTATTTTGTAACATATAAGTGTAAACTGTTCTTATATTTTTATGTCCCGCTGGGTTTCTTGCTGGTTCTTCCCAAGACATAGGTATTTTTAAGCCAGTGGTGAATTAAACATAAAATGACTTTCAACTTAAATAATACTTATATTATTTATAATCTATATTGAATTAAGAAACAACAATTTCTATTGCTTAATAAATAAAAATGATATCTTACCTAATAAACTAGTCTCTTTATCAGTGAAGCCTATTATTAGCAAAAAGCCGGACAATTCAAAATACATCACGGATACAAGAAGAGTTATCGTTAACAATATTCCGTTTTCACTATTTAATTTTCTTATAAGATCACTCAAAGAGGAGGACATCGTAGTTAGATGACGGATGGTTTTTGGGACAAAGCACATCTCAGTATTTACATTTCTGTTTGCTGAAAGAAGTTATAAAGGTGTAACTAATACTATAACACTATTTCGTATAAAAATATTGAGACAAGCATATGTTTACGTGGTGGAACCACTAGCTATATTATGGCTGCAGTTCAAATGGGTCGGCGTGACAGGGTGAAGACCATTCTCACAGAATACCAGCGTCAAACATCAGAATAATGCTATGGTCTCTTATGGTGAGTGTAGAGATAAAGAGGTAACGGGGTATTATTTCATCTTAGACAAGGGTGATGACAAAGCATCTGTATTTTGATTAATTATCGAGGATAGATGTAAATGCTACAACATCTACAGGTCGAGTGTGTGCTCGCTTATCAATTTTAATTTATTTAAAAAAGAAAACAACCGTACTAACAAGTAACTCGGCGTTTTACGTTAGCGATTTTCATGGGAACGCGGCGCGGAGCGTCGAAATGCTGCGACGAGCAGGTATCATCGCAGCAGATATTCTAGTATTTGTACTGTATTATTTTGTTATTTACATATATACATACATAAACACTCACGCCTGTCACCCAGAGGGGTAGGCAGAGACTACGGACTTCCATTTGGCACGATCCTGGCACACCTCTCACCATCCATATATCTACGCATACACGCTCGTCGGTTAAGGGTACTCCTAATCTGGCCTTTTTTCAATATAACGTATTTTTACTGTATTATTTTGTTATGTATACTGTATTATTTGTTATTAATGGTATGTATCATGGATAGACGGGAGGATTTGTAATGGAAGACTCGCAACTTAACCTTTAAGTGGTATATTAAATGTGATATACGTAACCGGCGTCATGAGGGCAGCGCGGCTTGATGTGTAATACCAGTTACGTATAAAAATATTTAATATTTAATTACGTATAAAAATTCAACTGAGTATGTATCTGTGGTGGCGCTATCGTCGCGCCACAAACGAAGCGAACCGAAGCCTAAATCACGCTATCGAAGTTCCGAAGTACTACGGTATATTATATAGTTTGGCTACATGGAATGTTGGCCGCTCTCCGGGCTGAATGCCTTGCCCGGCGAGAGATCTCTTTTTATTTCTACAGCCAATTATCTATATCAGAACAAGATAAGAAGGTTGTGTATATTACTTTATAAAAAACATAATTATTAATTATTCAAGCGACATCAAAACAATCCAAAACCATACTCAACTTATTGTAATAATACGCACTCACGCACTCATATGCATCTAAAATTCGAAAAACATTTGAAACCTACAATATGATATGGTTTTAGGTGCTGTGATCTTTTACGGACTGTTAAAGAGACAAAATAAAAAAAAACATATGAGCGTAAATGCGTGCCATCAAGTTGAGCATGGTTTCGGCGTCACTATAAATGTACGCTGCGGTCCGTCTATCTGAATAAAATTAAGATCATAAAAAAAATATACTTTGTTTCATCCCGATGGAGAGAATCCTCAGCTGCTGGTTCATCATTTGTAGAAGTATGTGTACCTCAAGAACGACGAAAATAAACAACATCTCTAGCGTACACATGGTTAAGTAGCCGAAGCAATACAACATAATCCTTATAACGGCATTTACTAAAATATAAAACACTAAACTTTATTCATTATCCTATTAATTTTCTTTACTAACTCATAATCTAAACTACTCGTGTGAATAACTTAGTTTAATCTTTATAATTTTCTGTTTAATAAGAATTTCATATGACTCTGTGAACCTCCATATATTTTTTGTGGGAATCAGCATTATCAGTTTCGAGTGTATTGGTTCTGAACTCTGGTGACGCCAGGTGAGATTTTCAATATACTTAGAGATGCCAATATCTACGGGTAGTCGCAGATTAAAATTAACGACGCCGAACCCATGCTCAGCTCTTAACACGCACATATATTTCTTCTTTCTTTCTTTATTATTATGCAATTAAATATTATTTGAATTATAATTTAAGAGAATAGAATGAAATTTAAAACATTCTGTCAATATTGTATGTCAAATACGGAAAAGACATACCGCTAGGATTATGTAACAGACAAAAATATATTTTCTAACCTATATTTCACATTAAATATATTTGATTTGTATTTACAATAGCCTGAGATTTCTTAAGATTAATGGTTTAACATTTACTCCAGTTTGAAATACAAGTCAGATCAGCGTTAAGGCGACACATCGAAAACCGTTGAAGCGGGCTATCGCCGGACTGACCCGAGTGAAACATAATTTCTATAAAAACTTCAAAAACCCCGTAATAAGGTCTAAAATTGCGTAGCGCCCGCGACGACTAAGACCGCTTAGAAATCACTTAGAATCTTAAAATATTATTAAAAAATTATTGAATTAAGTAATCAAAATAATGAGCAAGTAAATTACGAATATTGATGTTATGAACGTATTTGAGTGATTCCCAAGCAAATAGATTAAGTAATTTCGTTGTAATTTCAACTATAGTGATTTTTAGATGTGTTTTCAAAATAATTATGATCGAGTCAAAATTATACAATCGTGTTTTGAACAAGCAAATTCAAGATAAAGACATGAATTTACCTATCAAAATTCCAGTTTCGTTAGTCGTGTCATACTCTATACTATTCGATGAAAGTAGGTGCATTTTTCGCGGTGTCGCCTTAATAGTGTCAACTAAGACAAATCTTCAAAGAGGACTGAATATAGATTTGCTCAGCATACAAGTGGTAGGAGAGGAATTCTGACTTATAGAGTTAATAAAAATTATAAACAGGAGAGACAACACTACCTTGTGGTACACAGCCGCTGTAGTAGTCCAGGTGGAAAAACATCTTTTAACTGAATGCGCTGTCGGCGACAACAAGCTTCGAAACCAGTCAACTACAATGCCTTACTAAAATCTAGCAACGTAAGAATATTAAATGAAACTAATTTACGGATTCCATCGCGTTTAATTTAACTTTTTAATTCCCGACGTTTCGGGTGCTTTAGAGCACCCATGGTCATGGGGGGGGGGGACTGAGTTGTTTGACGTCCCAATGAAATAAATATCGGTTGGAACGGGTCTTTTTCCTATACACAGTGTGACCAATAGTGTTATCAGGATTTCGGATGACTAAAACTAAATTTAAACGGTGAATCTCACCACTATCCATCACAGTTAGCTACCGTGGGAAAATCTTTTTTTCAGAGAGCACAATGGATCTGTGACAGAAAACATTTGGCCGCCGAGCTTCAGCATGTCAAGCAAGTATTGCAGGACAACAAGCTTCGGGTCCCGCGCCTACGTCACAGAGACCGAGTGAAGTCGGCCACGGTCGAGCGTGTGCCTGCTGTACTACCATACGTCAGAGGAGTCACAGACAAGATTGGCTACATCTTGAAATGAGCTTCCATTAAAACACATTACAAGCAGCCGAAGAAGATTAGTCAATTTTTACCATTCGTCAAGTGTCATACAAGGTGCTCCCGAAACGTCGGGAGTTAAGAAGTTAAATTAAACGCGATAGAATCAGTAAAATTAGTTTCATTTAATGTGTAGTGTTCGCGTAAATATAAGAAATAATAACGTAAAAGTGCAGTATGTACTGGCCAGGAGGAAATCGGATTGCAAAGGATTTAAAAAATTATGTCTTAAAAGATAGGTGCTTAATTGATTGTGCACAAGGCGTTCTAGAACTTTGGAAAGGAAAGGCAAAAAAAGAGATAGGTTTATAATCAGAAAAACTAGAGGGAATCGACTTTTAGGAAGAGGAACTACAAATGCATCTTTCCTAGCTGACGGAAAATACAGAATTCAGTGAATTATTAAGGATGGAAGTGATTACAGGTGAAAGGAGATCAATGAGAGGGATGACCATTTTCCGACTAATGCAGCCACTACCAATCAAATTTGAATTGATGGATACTATGGCTCTCTTAACATCACAACTGTTAAATTGACTAAAATTAAAAGCAGAGCTTTTGAAAGAGAATCTAAAGTATTATTGTTTTGCTTTATCGTTAATGCACAACGAAAATGAGAAATGCGAATTAAGTTGATTGAGATTAAAGTTTTGGTGAGTGAAATTTTGTCGTAATTTCCCAACTACTAAAGACTTAAGGAATTTCCAGACTCTTTTCCTTACTAATCTGTTTCTCTCGATTCAAGTCGCTAGGAACTGACTTGAACTTTGCTTTGGCACAATTTTTTATGTGGATGATTTTTTATATCAGCAGTCAGCCAGGGAGAGGGAGAATGTTGTACACGCAATGAATGAACAGGAGCACGAACGTCGTAAAGTTGAATTAGCAGAGAATTGATTAAAGCTACCTGTTCATCAACAGTAGACGCATTAACCACAACACTCCAATAAATCTTTACAGAGATCTCTTTCTCTCTCTTTACTCCAATCAATCTTAAAAGCTGCTCCAAGTCCAAGTCACTAAAGTCACGCTGAAGTAGTATCCTTAACTTAGCTTTGGGGGACGGATTTCGTACGAGAAGTATAAAAGGTCGTAATAGAAAAATGCATTAGTAGCATATTACTCAAATTTTTGAACATGGTCAAGTGAAGACACAAACATTATGTCGAGAAGAGGAGGGGCACAGTTTGGGAAAAAGTGCGTGGCAGATGTAGGAAGAAGTTTCAGATATACTGCTTCGATAATAGATTTTAGTTTTATTGATCTAGCGTTGTTTTTTAAAAGATAAGTATTAAAATCACACATAATTATTTTCCAAGGTGTTGAAATAGTCGACAGTGAGAAAGGGGTTGTAAAAGACTCCGAGGAGTAATTTTGTATGACCAAGAATAACTTCGAAGAACCTACAGTCTGAGAACCAGTTAAAACTTGAATGACTGAAAAGGTATATGAGAGTATAGATAAATAGCAACACCGCCACTGCTCCGATCGGTACGATCGATACGAATCAAATGAAATCCTGGAAGAGAGTAGATATTGATGAAAGTCATGGTTTTAACCATGACTCCAAAACAAGTGTTGCGTGTATGTTTTTGCTATTAAAACTTGACAACATGTCGGGGTAATGAGCAGGACTACTTTGAGCATTAATGTGAATAGCGTTAAAATATTTGTTAAAATCAGAAAAAAATTAATCTATGGTTGTATTTAAGGTGCAATACTTTCAAAACTAGCAATGCTGCAGTCCATCAGAAGCAAAATCAAAGGAAGGTGGAACTTCGAACGCTATCATCGAAGAAATCATATTAAATTATACCTGATGACTAAATATATGTATATATGCATAAAAATAAATAATTCAAAAATAAATATGTCATCAGTAAACTACCTGCCAGCAGTATCGAAAGAAATGTATCATTAACTTAACAATAAGTGAAGAAACGGAACGTAAACCTACCATAGACACAGAAGTGAGAGGCGTCAATGTCAGATGATTCAAGAAGTGACAGTACGTTAGTACGCGTTAACTAGCAATTAAGTACCTTACAAAACTTTTATCACTAATAATAAGCATTCCAAAAAAAATATTATACTAACAATTAACTACCTTACTAAAAAAAATATAACACTAATAATAAACATTCCAAAGAGAAATTATTAATCATTACATTTTACTACTAATTAAACGATAAACTATGATAAGTAACGTGAATATAATGACAGAAATAAAAGATATGAAAAGTCCAGAAAAAAGTTATAACAATAAGAATTACACTCTTATTAAAATGATGATGTTATATAAGAAAGTTCATTTTTTACCGGCTCTCTTCGTACGCTGTGGTGCACCTTTATCTTTGGTGGCCTTATTTGCTTCAACCGCAATAGGATAAGCGGGCGAGGCAGAAGTTGACCCATTACAAATTAATTTTCTTAGACAAAGTTTCGCTGGTGCCTTGTACCATCTGGAGTAAAAAGTCCATCACTGGTCCAACATTTGGTGATGCCATACCTTCGCCTAGCTTCAAGAAAAACACTGAGGCGTCACGTTGTAAGAAACTTCGACTGAGTTATACCAGTGCCCTTAAGTTTGGTTTTGGAGTACCAAAACTTGTCTCGCATCACAGTATCACCGAATTTGACAACCACTGGCCTGGAAGATTTATCGTAAGGGCGTCCCCAGACGATGACAACGGCTTATGGATGCTTTGCTGAAGCCTGGAATCTGTAGTTTCGTGCTGATAACTGTACTTATTACAGCGGCAGTATCCTTAGATTTTTCTTCAGGAACTCCATGGAGTAGGATCATATTTCTGTGGCGATGCATTTTATTACGAACTAGTTCTCTTTCTAGAAGATCTACTTGGTTATGTAAAGATGTTAAAGCAGCCAAGACGAATTTTCTAAATGCATTAAAATCACCTGGTAGGGAAGATGAAGTTGAGGCAGCAGAACTAGATTGTTGCAGTTCCCGTTGAAAGTCATCCATTTGAATTTACAATGACTTGGACATTTCCATTCCTTTCAGTGCCTTTATGGTGAAAATAATTGTACAGTGCAGTGAAGTTAGAGAATATACTTGGAAATAAATGCTATAAACTATTTTTAAAATATATTTAAGTCTTAGATGTAAAAAATGTGTACTACTCAAATCACCTACCCTCAAAACTTCTTTTTTTTCTTTTTTTTCAGAATTATTATAAAGTTATCCTTCTTCTAGTAAGGATATTTGGAATGACATGACGCTCCGAATTTATAAAACACAGCGATAATTTGATTTTTTTTTATGGTGATGATTAACGATGTTCGTACATTAAGTACTCGTAATTTAATGATACTACTCAATTTTTTTATAAACTTAGATATATACGCATTAGATATATTGATATATACAGGGTTATTTTTCAAAGGGTAGCCAAATTTTGAAATTAATTTAATTAATAATGATATCCCGTTATTTCAGTTTTTGAAAATACGAGTAAATAAGGCTTCTACTTTTATTTGAAATTATCCCGAATTAAATGTGATTGGAAATGGGCAACAACTACGCGTACGCACGATCCTCTGTATGCGTTCAATTCACAACGGTTTTGCCGACCGATCGACCCTTACAAATGTGTGCGTGCGTAGTAAAATAGTAGAAAATCAATTAAAATAACGCATTACCATTCATTTTGAATTTAAAAGATAAAAAGGACAGAATGTTTGAGATTTTTTTAATTCATTTTTTTTCAGCAGTTGGCTATATTACTTATTCTGATCCTTCTCTGCAAATTTGGTCGGTTATTGCAAAATAACTCTCTATAGACATAATATACTATTATTGTCACGTAACTAGTGACTCATCGGATATGCATTTTGTATGATTTCAACCCTACGCAATGATATTCACGGCGCTTCAAAATTTTGATCCGCCGTGGAAAAAGATAATAAATACCGTATTGGTCTTCCGTTTTATCTTTAATAAGTTTTATCTTACACAATGTGCATACTTACTTGTTGTAATCGTTGATACACCCGTTTCAAATGTAATCCAAATCTCAAAAGATAATGAAGACATAATAATTACCAAAAACAATTTTAGCAAATTAACTTTTCTTCTTTCAATTTCTTTCAGTTTATAGCCATCGTTAATACTCTCTAAAGTTAGCTGGAATTCAAATATAATTTATTATATTAAGCGTGGTCTGCATAATCCATTAATCCATCCATCAAAGCCTATAAAAGTCCATTGCTGAACATAGGCCTCCCCGGGGGAGATTTTGCCATAGTTGCCACGCTTGGCTACTGCAGTTTTTTATAATTTTGAGTTTTTAACAGGAAGACGCTGCTGCCCATCTTTTCGTTTGTTTTCCTATGTTGCCTCTAAAGATACCCACGGGACGGTATGGGGTAGTAGATATTCTTAGACCGCCATTACACAGTTAATAATATGCATAATATATAGTATGCATATTACTTTAATTAAATAAAAATTGTGTATTAAAATCGTCCAGTCCAGCCCTAAATCTAAAACTGATTTTAAGATAGCTACTAATGGTATTGCTGCAAGTTTAACGGTTGAAGTGACACTTATACGTCGAAATACTCGTAATATTAGGTCTTTACCTATGAAATTGCCGTTTTTTATGAAATAAGTTAGCTTAATTGTTTTCTATTTTTTTTCTTCTATTAATCATAGTAATTACCCATGCAAACAATCGATGCATCTTTGCCAACGCAGTGGCAGTTTATTGATGCCCTTCTTGCAGAAATCAGCTGGACGGGATGTAACAAATTATTTAAAGGCATTTTGTACTGCATCTTTGGTATTGAATATTTTTCCCGCCAAAAAGTTATCCGAATTCTGGAAAAAGTAGAAATCTGTAGGTGCAAGATCTGGTGAGTACGGCCAATGACGGACAGCTTCTAACCCCAGTTCTTGTAACTTGGAGACCGTATGTTGTACAGTATGAAGTCGCGTTGTGCGGGAGCAGCGGGGACGAGCGATAGACCAAAGCTGGTTGGAGACGTACGAGCTGCGCCATCATTATGTTCAGTTCTTCACAGTACACATCTGCAGTAATGCTCATCCCGTTTGTTAAGAAGCTGTGATGAATCACAACGGCGCTAGATTATCAAACAGTGACCATCACTTTTCTAGGGGTAAGTTTTCGCTTAGGGCATTGTTTAGGTGCTGACCCAGGATCCAAACAATTAGCTGAGCGCTTGCGATTGTCAAACAGTATCCATTTTTTGTCGCATGTAACAATGCGATTTAAAATTCATTCGTTTATGTGCCTGTTGAGTTGTGTATCTCGGCGATCATTGAGTTCGTGGGGCGTCCATTTGTCAAGCTTTTTTACCTTGCTATTATGACGCAAATGGACCAATATTGTTTTGATGCTAACGTCGAAAGCTAGTAGATTGATTATCATCAGCTTCCACAATCGCCTTTAATTCGTCATTCTCCACCAAAGTTTTCGGACGATCACGGGGTTCAGTTTTCAGATAGAAATTTCCAGAACGGAAGCGGGCAAACCAATAACAGGTGGTGCGTTCGTTTTACTATTCGCTCCGTAAACGTCATTGATTTTGCGTGCCGCTTTCCGTAAACGTAGTATAGTAGTGCAGATGTTGCGTGCCGTTTTTGCCGTGTTGCTGCCGACGGTACTCATATTCCATAATTAATCAAATTTTAACGTATATTTGAATCTTTTCATCATCATGAAAAAGATTCAAATGCGATAAAAACATAACGCTAATCATTAAACAAATGACTAATTTTGTCAAACAAAAATTATTTTGTTTTGAAATGGCCAGTACTGCAGAACGGCAATTTCATAGGTAAATACCTATTATTTTTCATACCACTGATTTAAAACAATGCTATTTCGTTTATTTGTAAAGTGAAAAAATAAAATATTATATTTTTGCTGATATTATATAATCAATGCTGAAGCTCTGTGAACCGACTATTATTGTGGAATATTTAAATAAAAATTCTTGAGTTCAGTTATTGTGTTTTTCCCTACATAAAGGACAGAATGTTGGATATGCATTAAAATCATTATATTTATGCGTGTCCTAAGATATCTCCGCATCGGGGAAATAATTTAAGGTGTGAAATATTTACATATCTGCGTAATATAGTTTAATTATTAAAAAAATTGTTTGAAATAGTCTAATAATTTTTTGTGACCAGTTTAAATAAGTAAGCAGCTTAGAATGGCTACTGAGGTGATAATTAGGTTAAATCTCAGTAATTAGGTTTTCCTGACAAGAAATTCTCAGTAAACTCGTGCTTAGATGGCTAGCCATAGAAACTGGTCGCCATGATCGAAATTCGTTCCGTAGGATATTTTACTGGCTATCTTTCTTACCTTTCATAACGAAACTCAACCGGGGGTTCACTGTTGCCTGACGGCAGAAATAGGATAGTACTAATCAAACTAAGTAAAATTAAAATAAAGTAAAAAAAAACAATTATCGAACCATTTCTTAGGCAAGTAAGGGCATAGACTTAATATAATATATTTGAGACTTCATTCGGACCATCGCACCTATTCACTAACTTCGTAGACACTTGAAAATGATAGCCACTTTGGAATACATTGCACCGTATATTATGACTCAGAAATTATTGTTACCAAAAGACTTGAAAGGCTTTAAAAATAATAAATAATACCTACGAATTGCAATAAACTGTTTTATTTATGAATATGATTATAACATCGTTATTCACATTGAAGGAAAGTAGCCTCCAATCTAAAAGAAAGAAAAGAACAGCAAGAACCGAAAGAACCGGGTACCCGGTTCCGGCAAAAATTTGGAACCGAAAGAACCGGTTCCTGGAAAGAGGCGGGTTCTCGATGTCCTAGTTGTATGTATTAATATGTTGCTGCTCTGCTGCTTTTCAAAGTGACTATAATTTAAATGTCAAGAAAGATAGAGAAAAAGCCTGCAGAATATTCATTCAAACTTTACAAAGCCAGTTGCCAGGTTCAAGAAGTGATAATATACAACGTTTAACTACATACACTTTCAAACACTTTTTGTATGATGTTTAAATTTTCAATAAGTTCTTTCATCCGCCGCGTGCCCCTGAAAGTTGTGCATGTCCCCAAGATTATGGTGATTCCGATAGATACTGAAAAGGCTATCGTTACTGGCTTCTTGTGTAAAAAAAATTCTACTTCACTTCCCATCATAAGAAGATTCCACATTACGTATGCTGAGCTGCAAAAAACTGGAAATAAAATATAAAGAACAAAATTAATACAATCCTATTGTAATATCATAATACATTAGAGAATATATCACCCCAATTCGTCCCGTGGCCGTCGTAAGAGGCAACTATGGAAATAATAGAAAACTTTTTTTCTATAAAATTCAAGCAAAAAACGAACTCAAAGTCCACCGGATGGTAAGTGGCTACTACAGCCCATTGACACCTGCGACCGATTTCAAATAAAAAATGTTACAGATGTGTTGTCACCTCTGAGGACTAAGATGGAATGCCTCACAGCCTGATATTATACTGCCTCTTTACTCTATTATATTGCTGCTCTATTATACTTTCTCTATTACCTTCAGATCAGAACACAGCAGTGCAGGCACTGCTGTTTATATAGTTATTGCTATTGCTATATTGGTATTGCTGTTACTTATATAGGTGGACTTACAGCTCATTTGTCACACAATTATTATATAAACAAAATTTTTGGGTTTCCTATCAAAAAACTCTCAACAGCAACCCAGAGTTAAGAAATGTTTCAGCTCTGTGTCTCGTGAAGCAAGTAAGGCCATTGGTCCTGCGCCTGATCTCGCTCTATGCTCAATATGACACTGAGGGGATAGACAGTGCACTTGTGCTGCGCAGATTATTAGTAGATTGAAACTGGCCACTGGGACTGAAATTTGGTCTAGAGGACGCCGCAGATCCTGGAACTTTTCAACTGGAGCAAAAATACAAATGGTCCGTCATTTAACAATTAAATTTACAACCTTACCTGACATAGACATAGAAAAAAGAGATCTTCGGGTAGGTAGGTTGATCAGCCAGGGAAGTGACTAACGATCTATGTGGGCAGTACTGTTCCTATTAGTATAATTACAATTGCTCAAAAACTTCGCTAGCGTGATCTAGGTTTCAATCATTCATTCGTATGAGTATTTGTGGTATCATGTCACAAATATATTGTGTTAATCCTAATATCTTAAAGTATTTATTCGCATTGTGTACTTGTTTTAAATTTGCACTTACATATACAACTATGAAGTATACGTCCATATATATCAAATGCAAACGAATAGTAGACCATAAAAGTGTCGGAGGGAGACTTCAATCGCAACGGTGCCATACCAAAGATGCGTGACAATCGTATAACCAGTGCTAACGATTCATGCACTTCAACACTATACTGAGACATACTGTTTTTTAAATGTTTATATAATATTAGTCTGCAATAAAAAGAAAAATTATATCAATAATTTCAATTACCCCATTTTTGCAAGTCTTCGTGAAACAAAGTATTGCTTAACCCTTTGCCTGTCCCGTGCATTACATGTAATTCATTGCTATTGTCTTACTATTGTGTCAGCAAACTGAACACTCAAAGTGTTAATAATAGGTCTACCTGATATGAAATTGCCGTTCTGCAGTACTGGCCATTTCAAATCAAAATAATTTTTATTTGACTAAGAATTAAAATTTCAAATTAATTTTATTTTAAAAACATGGAATTCTTTTTTCAAAATTAGTTATTTGTTTATTGATTAGCGTTATGTTTTATCGCAATTGAATCTTTTAAGTTATCATGGATACGGTAAAAATTCGAGTAATTATGGAACACGACGTTTGGGCGAATAGTAAAACAACGCACCTGTTATTGGTTTGCTCGCTTCCGTTCTGGAAATTTCGAGCTGATAAATGAACCGCGTGGTTGTCCAAAAATTTTGGTCGACAATGACGAATTAAAGGCTATGTTGGAAGCTGATGATACTCAATCTACGGCTGAATTAGGAACAGCTTTCGATGTTAGCATCAAAATAATATTGGTCCATTTGCGCCAAATTGGCAAGGTAAAAAAGCTTGACAAATGGGTACCCCACTGCTCAACAGGTAAACAAAACAAAGGAATTTTTAATAATATTTTTACCTGCGACAAAAAACGGATTCTGTTTGACAATTGCAAGCGTACAGCAAGCTGGGTCAGCACCTAAACAATGCCCTAAACGAAAACTTAACCCTAGAAAAGTGATGGTCACTGTTTGATGGTCTAGCGCCGGTGTTATTCATCAAAACTTCTTACCTAACGGGATGAGTATTACTGCAGATGTGTACTGTGAAGAACGGAATACAATGATGGCGCAGCTCGCATGTCTCCAACCAGCTTTGGTCAGGCTCGTCCTGCTCCTGCACGACAACAAGACCTCATTCTTCACAACAAACGGTCTCAAGTTACGAGCTGGGATCGAGACTCTCTATTATCCGCCGTACTCATCAGACCTTGCGCCTATAGACTTCTATTTTTTTCCAGAATTTGGATAACTTTTAGGCGGGAAAAAAATTCAATACCCGAGAGGCAGTACAAAATGCCTTTGAAGAATATGTTGCCCGTCCACCTGATTCTGAATGAGCTGCCACTGCGTTGGCAAAGATGCATCGATTGATTGCATGGGTGATTACTATGATTAATAGAAAAAATATAAAGAAAAAAATACGTTAACTTATTTCATTAAAATCAGCAATTTCGTAGGTACAGACCTAAAATAAAACATAATAATAGCGTATTTTACACTAAATGCACAGCCGCTCAGGTCCCGACATTTTATTGCACCAACTTAGTCAGACCTATGGTCAATTTTTTAAAATAAATGTAGATATAACTTAGAGTCATTACTATGTTCTTATCCAAAAAAAAATTATCAACAATTAAAATATTGAATTATTTGTATTATTTGTCAAGTGAGCGCTAGATAAACGACGATTGCAAGACGTTGTCGATAAATAAAATGTTTTGAGAAATTATCAATTACCGTGTAGTGGCGGTGTATAAATATCCATATCATCCCGTGAGTGTCGTAAGAGGCGACTAGACTTGGGGTTATTTTTAAATAATTGTAACTTTGTCACGTTGATAACGTTAGATAACTACTTGGAACATTAGAACGACTTATAACGTGACTTTATATAAGTATTTTAGATTTAGTATTAGGTTTTGTTTCAGTAGTCGATTTTTTTTACCTTCCTTACCTAAGCTACGTGGCTATGTTATAAGTACCATTCTAATTATTATTTTTGAAATATACGAATTTCACCTAACTTAGCTGATCAGTCGATGTACTGTTCCAGTACACAGTAACAAGGTACGCGTAGTTTCTTTTGTTTGGTTAAATCGCTGACAGGAGTAACGGAGGAAATAGTGTGGTGGCGGTGCGAAGGAACAACGTTATTTTGGAACATATTTAGTCATCGTGACTTTTAGGCTGATCACGCTGACTTTTTACCGTGATGTTATTTATCACTCATTTCTAGGGGTGACAGAGGGAAACAAATCAGAAGATGGGCAGTAGCGTCTTCCTAATAACGACGAAAAATAAAAAACTGCGGTTGCCATCTATGACAAATATGCCCTATAAGGCAATATATGGGGGGCTTTTTGTAATAGTGATAAGAAAAAAATGTGGGAGGAAAAAAAAGACGATTTTTTAATTTAATCTCGGCGTAACGCGGATGCTTCGTTTGATGTTTAGGGCAGCGTTGCCGAGGTGGGCGATATTTGCGGTAGTAAAATTTTGCGCTCCCCTTTATTTCCATGGCCCATGGCCAGCAATAGAAGGAAACTGTAAAAAGAGCGAGAGGGTAATTTCATTATTTGATAAAATATGTTTGTGAAAAAAAGTCATCAATCATCAACATAAAACAATTTATTAACAAAAGTTGCATAAACAAGTTTTATGGTTAAAACAGTAATAAATAACAAAACCAAACAAGTTTACTGAAAATCTCCGGGAGAAAAACCGGCGACGAGGTTCACCACCCGTCACGTTCTGTCTCCCGGAGGGGCGAAAAGTGGATTACGGAGGCCCGTCTGGCTACGCTGAATGCATGTGGAGATGCAATGAATGATAAGATGGATGAAGTATGCGAAATGAAGAATGATAGAGGAAAAGATGTGTTATGTGTAAATGAGACGAAACGAAAGGGAAAGGATGCCACTGCACATGGCATATATACCGCTTATTGGTCTGGTGTAGACGAGACCGGGCATACCAGGGAGTCGGTGTCATCCTTTCAGAAAAAATGGGTCAATGTGTGAAAGGGTATGACCGTGTAAGCCCAAGGCTGCTATAGGTACAAATGAAAGTGGGCTTAAAGAATTTTTTTGCGCTAGGGGTCAACGCCCCAGACATGTCTAAGCCCACTTATGTCCGAGAGCAGTTTTGGGACATGGTAAGGATGGTGTTGATGAAATGTAAGGTAAATGAAAATATTATTATGTTAGGAGATATTAATGGAAGGGTTGGGGTGAAGAGGTATGGTTATGAAAAATATTAGGAACGTTTGGTGATGAAAGTATAAATGAAATGGTGAAGACCTCCTCAACGTATGTGTGGAAAAGAATCTTTGTGACGAACACTCTTTCGCCATAGAGGATTCACAATAAACATGGGAAGAGGTGATGATAGAAGCATGATAGATTTCATAATTGTGGATGAAAGAATGAGGAGCGCAGTGGTAGACACAAAGGATTACAGGGGTCCAACGTAGGGACGGATCATTACTTGGTCTTATCCCGATGAATGGTCTATTCAAGCGTTGTGGCATCGGACATCTATATCTAGCACTGCGTTACAGCGTATAAGAATAGAGAGGTTACAAGATGAAGGTGTGAAATAGAAGTTCAAATATAAACTGAGAGAAATATAAGTTGTATGGATGAATTGTATGAATGATTTGACTTGGAGACTCTGGTATAATGTCAGAAAAAGTTTGGTGGATGCCACCGAAGTATGTGGTGTAAGTAGAGAACGAAGAAAGGAACAATAATAAGTTGTGGTGGGATGATGAGGTACGGATGAAAGTTGAAACAAAAAGGAGCTGCTAGATTTACTAGCAACCAAAGCTGGTAATTCTAACGGTATGATTGATGAGATTGAAAGAAAAAACAGACTTTAGACGTATAAATAAGAGAGTAAAGAAGTTTTGAAAGGAAAAACCAAGAAAGAACGGATAAGAATGACAGAAGGATATCTGATAACTTCCAGGCAAATATTAAAATGTTCTGTAAACTCATAAGAACTGCCGGAAAATTCAATACAGCCTAGAATGAATGCTATACAAGACGAGATGGTGTAGTTTCTAATTTAAAGAGATGGAAGGAATACTTTGAAAGCGTGTTTATGAGTGAGCGTCATCTGAATTAAGTGAAATAGAAATTCCGAAAAGTGGAAGTGGGAGATAAGTGTAGATGAAATAATTAAAGCAATAAAAGCATGAAAGCAGGTAAGGCAGCGGATATGATAGAGTATCCTCCAATGCTAAGGGCTGGAGGGTGGTAGCAGCCTGTACCTTGTTTAATTTATGTTGGGAACAAACGGGTACCGGAAGGCTGGTTAAGCCGTTATAGTCCCAATATATAAGGAAAAGGTCTCAACAGGACTGTAAAACTACCGTGGCATTAGCTTGCTTAGCATTGTTGGTAAACTTTATGTTAAGGTGTTAATTGAAGAGTTATGGAAAAATGATGGAAAAATTTGGGATGTGCAAGCTGATTTCTTATATACGCGAACACTACACATTGAATAAAACTAATTTTACGGATTATATCGCGTTTAATCAACTTATTTTTATAAATTCCCGACGTTTCGGGGGCTTTACAGCAACCATGGTCACGGGGGACTGAGGTGATTGACACAGTTAGTTCATTCTGCGTAGATCGGATCAAAATTAATAATTAAAAAGCTGAAGGTACTCCGAATTAACTCTGACATCGGGACGTCAATGAATGTCAACGCAAGTAAGACGAAAGTGATGGTTTTTGAAAGAGAAGAAAGTAAAACGTTATGTGAAATAAGAATAGAAGGGGAGTTGATTGAGCAAGTGGATGAGTTTGTATATTTGGGATGTTTATTTGCTTGGATGGTAGATATGATAAGGATATAAAACGACAAGTGAACGCAGAAATAGAGTTAATGGGGACTCTACGCTGTATGAAGAGCCAGAATGTGTCAAAAGGCACGTTTGGCAATTCATAACTGTGTTAGTCCCTACTTTAATGTGGTAGTGAAAGTTGGGTCTGGCAGAAGAAGCATGAGAGTAGAATAAAACTGTGAAATGCGGTCATTAAGGAGTATGTGGGGCTGAATCTGAATGACAGAGTGAGGGTGTGATAAGAAAAGAGTGTGGTTTGCAAAAGATGTGTGCCAGGATTAGAAAGAATGCTTCAGTGGTTTGGTCATGTAGAAAGAATGAATGAGGAAAAGTGACAACAAATTTATGTTGCAAGGTGAACGGCAGAATCGAAGGACGCCCTAGACGAAGGTTTATCGACCAAATTGGCGATATATTGAAAATGGGCCAAATTAGGAGTACCCTTAACCGACGAGCGTGTATGCGTAGATATATGGATGTAAAAGAGACGAGAGAAGTGTGTCAGGATCGTGCCAAATGGAAGTCCGTAGTCTCTGCCTACCCCTCTGGGTGACAGGCGTGATTGTTTATGTACTATGTATGTATTCACTGAAAAGAAAAAAATTAAAATGTTATATATGTCACTTCTACAACTAAGAAAATTTAACGACACTCCATATGTTAAAATCCAATATCTATATGAATTAAAATCAAATTACTATTATGTAGAAAGAAACAAGGACATAGAAACCCTCGAAATTTCATAAAGAAAAGAAATATATAATATAATTATATCGATATACTCAATAGGAAACTCTAATAAATAAAAAAATCAATAATAGGTATATACTTTAGTACGCTATCTTTGAGCAACGCTCATTTTTGTTGAAAACAACTTCGCCATAATGTTCACGATATAATATCGAAATTATAATATAAAACGTAATTTTCGCACATTGGCCCTTGTGGAATATGAAAATTTGTGTTTTTTAGCTGATTTATAGTGATAACTCACATTTTATATTTCATTTTCAGTTACTTCTGACTACTTTATTTCATACGTGAACGACACAGTATTTGAAACGCAAATTGTATAGTATATAAAAATGTTACGAGACAAAATATAAGCAAATAACTTTTAGAAACAGTGTAATTACTTACCTTTGATATAAAAACTAACAACAAACTTTCTTTTGTACCTACTTCACTTTTTAAATTTGAAGTTGCCCCTTGCACTAACGCGGCGAAGAAAATAGACTGAAGTATATGAAGGAAACGGGACGCGTAAGTAAAGGCGGAAATTCATCATTCGAAGAACATTCTTTTAATTTAGAAAAGCGTAATTTAGTAACGAAACTAATTTTAATAGATTTTTAGAATTTTAGTTGTATAATTCTTATAAATAACATTTAAAAAGAATTGTTCTGAGCACCCTTATCTATAGTTCTGAGTAAACGTACTGATTATATAATCTTTGGTTCTGAGGGGTCCCTTCTAAATATTACTTTACCCTTTGGCGGGGTCTACAAATTTGTCACGGGGGGACCGATGTGGACCAGCAGGACTTGACAGATTAAATGAAAATTTTACGCAATTTATTGCGAACTTTAAACTTCTCTAAAAATCTCCTTTCAAGTGCTTTGTAAATAGAACCTGATGCCTGAACCCGGGTTACTTTCACCTAAATAATTAAAAACTAAATTTTAAGTGTTTTTTTACCACGTTCTTAACTATGAAGGGAATCACCGTGAGGAAACTTGCATGTATGTGGCACTTTTCAACACGCCCTGGACCAGCGCGGTGGACTAATTACTCCGTTACTCTCTCAGTAATATGAGGAGTCTAGTGTCCGGCATTGTGAAATATGAACAAACAGTTATTTTAACAGCAAGAAAGCCTGTTGACTACTGACTAAAATATTAATAACGCGCCAAAATAATTATTCCAAAAACGCCTAGACATTTTACATTCAATAAATTTTCTAAAAATAATAGAAACTTACATTGCATATATATAAATTTATATATAAATTTATAATGAATTAATACCGTACTGAATACAAAAAGCAAAACATTAAAAGTAGAAAGCTTTTTTAGATAGCGCTGTTGTTTTTACTTGTTTGTTCTCGAAACGTATTTATCTGCCTCTGGCCATTCCGGCAAATAATGCGTAATTATATTGTAAACAAAGCCTATGTAATAACTACTCACGAATAAATTTGATCCTATCTTCCGTAATTCCGTAAATAATTAAACGCTACATTGTAAACAAAACATAATAGCTCACGAATCAATATGTTTTATATCATTAAAGGGACACAATAAAAAGCTTTATTTTTGAAAGTTTTTTTTTAATACAGCAACAGTATAACGTTCTCCAACCGTATTTTGATCACGGCAGCTAGTCTCACTGGAGGCTAGCCATCTGTGCAGAACAGGATAATAGCGCAATGAGTAAGCACAGATGCATTCTCTATTCCCTCACTCTCAATGTTCGAAGGGACGGCAATCCGATACGACCGAAGAGAGATAAGCACATGACAAACGGCTCAACGTGCTATCTTAGGCACGGGGGTGGAAACACCGCGAAATTCCTGATACCGGGGTGCTGCTGAGAATCCTGATATCAGAACCAAATGCTGATTTCTGCCCGACCCAGGATTCGGACCCAGTACCATATAGTCAGCAGTTGCGCTTACGACGGCTAGATCAACGAGGAAGTTAACAAGAACAGTCACGAGATAGTCAACAGTCAGCAACAGTATATCGCATAGCATAGTAAGCATTTTTACATTGTTTTTATTCTTCTACGTCAAATTCTCACCACTCCATCGGTTGACTGGTAGAGAATGCTTAAGGTATTAATTTTGCCCTTTGTATTATTTTGTTTTATGAAATGCAATAAAGAATAAATAAGTAAAAAAATAGGCCCCTATTTATTATGATAAAGCTTTTTACTTATCGACCTATAAAATCATTGTCCTCTCTCGTTGTATGGAGGATTTCTCTTGATCGTTACGCTGGGCTGGATGATGGTTCTGCATGTATTTCGGTTTTCTAACAACATATTCCACATGACCCTTTACGTAACTCTTTAGCTGCGACCAATTAAGGGTTAAAAGATATTTGCTAGCGGCGGCGTCGGGTCGTCCACTTTAATATTAACGAGGAAGGCGATGGCCGCACATGTGTCATACTTGTGGCTAGGTGCTAGTTGCGGGAAACTGGTCTGCTCGGAAAATTTATTACTATTAATTCGGCATATTTTTGGTGTATCATTTCATTACAGAACATGCCTAAATTACCTATAGGTCTGTTTCTTTTTATTTTTGATTAGTATATTGTACCATTGACATTTAAAAATGACGAAATAGAGGAAATCTTTGAGGTTTCTGCCATTTATTCTCTGAGCAAAGACACTTAATTGAAGTTTATTGGAGTTTTTTTCCTTAATAATTGTTTCATAAATAGGCCGGCTCGTAGGAACTATAAAATAATGGTTCCTACAATTATGATTAACAATTATGACCAACAAATACGACTAACAAATCCGGCCGATGCCCCAAAAAAATAAATGGTGTAACGGAGCGGAGTGGAGAAACTAAAATTAAGTGAACTGTATCAGCGTGGTCGTAAACATCAAAACAAAATGGTGGACGCGGCGGTGCGGTATAGGTATGCGATATAGTTTGGACAATATACTTTGCGTAAATTTTGTTTAATTCGTTGGCTGACACGAAGGGAGATGAGTTGCTACGGGTTGGGAACAACAAATAAACAACTCATGAAAGAGATGGAGAGAACAACAAATAAATAACTCATGACCTACCATGACAACCCACGACCTTTGAGGAGAGCAGTGTGTCTTGTATCTCTTGATGACTCAATGACACGATGAGCTGTGTTGACACTAAATTTATTCACAATAGAACAGTTCTGATTTCTTCTCAATAAAGTCATGTGCACCAAACAAACTTCCAACCATTAAATAATTTTAAGACATAATTTACACGATAATGGCTGTAGAGTTCATACGATATTCCTTCTAGCAGAGCGCGACAACAACTGGGGTGTCCTTTTTTTAGCGGTTCGCGTCAAAGACTGGGCGACATGGCGATCTGTGCCACACCAGTTATGTGAAGGAAAAAAGAGACAGGGGGAGGGAATTTTGTGTCAGCCAATTCTAGTCAACAAAATACATCAACTTAAAAATACAAAAGTACAGATGTGCGCGTTGGCACAACAATTCTCTCTTGGCATGAAGGGTTCTCTTGAAAACAAACTAAAGCTACTAATAAAACCTAATATAAACTACTAACCTAGAAAATCAAATCGAAACTATTGGTTAGGTAAGGGTCAGAGACGTATAACCGGACTCAAATATGACCCGGTCGCTGTCTTAACACGAGCTATTCTCGTTACTCCATCGGATCCAGGAAAAACTTCTTCAATGATTCCTAATGGCCAATGAATATGCGGCGCGTTCTCTTCAGTGAGAATAACTACAGTTTCGACAGTTATTTGGCTAGCTTAAGTATACATTTCTGCCGCGACTGCAATGTATGCAGATATTTCGCCCTCCAACGCTTCCAAAATGACTGCACAAGCTTGTCCAATAAGGTGTGACGTGAAAGAGCATGGCGTTTATCATCGTCTAGATCTAAAGCCGATAAATACTTCAAAGGCGTAAGATTCAAAAAATGTGCCGGAGTCAACGCTAGTGGCTCTGATGGGTCACTAGAAAACATACGATATAAAGGCGGCTATTCATAACGCACTCGATCTGTGCGAGTACAGTGCTCAATTCTTTAAAAGACAACATTTGATCTCTGATAACGCGATATAAATTACTCTTTAGACTTTTAATATTAGTCTCCCAATTTTCCCCAAAATTACTTGCAGGGACGTTGAGCTACTCGATGCGATTTAAAGCTAGAACATGTGCGAGTTATAATATTTAGAAGTTAATAAGCCGTATAAATCTGATAAAATACGTTTTTCTCCGACGTAGTTCGTACCGTTATCCGAGTATACTCTATCTATGGGGGCACGGTGAGAAAGAAATATTTTAAATGCATCCATGAAGTTTGCCGTACTCAGATCAGCGTCGAGCTCTATGTGAAAATATAAACATACGCCTTAGTGGATCTAACACCACGTCCATGAGGAAGCGTAACCCTAAACGGGCCAGCAAATCTGAACCAGTGTGCATAAAGGGCTTTGCGGGTTGTGTTACACGACAGGATATAGTCCGCCATTTCTGGAAATTACGGCATAGGATGAACTCGAAAATAAGGGATACATTTAAGTATATGATTGCGAATTAAGTTTGCGACAAAAGTATCCCAGCGATGGGGTGAAGAATGAACCCAACATAAAGCAACTGTCGAGTCCGAAAAGGCAATATTTTATCGATTTGGATGCGACTATTGCATTCCCGAACAACAGCTGTAATAAGCTTGGCAAGAACCAAAATTGCGCAAAGCGTGAGGCATGCGAGAGAGAAAACATTACGAGGGGAAACTTCCGATTTAGCGCTAATAAGGCTGACCGATTTCTCACAAGCATTCAAGACGTGGAAAGGAGACAGTTTCTTTTTGTATGGAGAATGGGCCCACCACAAATTTTAGAGAAACTTAATGAAATGTATGTCGATTTATTCCTTATAATCTATAGATTACAAAATTAATATTAGTTTTATCGCATCTAACGGGAATTCTGAGGAATTAAAAATTAAAATATGAATATCACAATAACCTTAAATCAAAATAAAAGCGATTTTCTAGTAGTTTTCACCGATATTATGAATAAGAATAGTGTATATACAATAGAATAGCTTAATAATTAATAGTATTAAACAAAGTTGTAGGTACATTCAGCAATTATAGATACTTTAAGATTGATGGAAAATCCTTTTAGCAGTTCCGGCAAAACAGTGCACAGACAAAGAAACGTGGTGTGGAGATTATTTTTTACAGGTACTAATTGATTAGTGAATATACAACACAAACACAATTACAGTAAATAAATAAATATGATTAAAGCCAAGATGAATAACGGATAATATGTCTATTTATAATATTACCTTTAAATGCTATATAGTAAGAAAGCTGTTTTGAATTGGTTGTATAAGGATAAAACACAAATTAAAATGCCACTGCATATATTGTTGTAATTATTTCCAAAGCAGTCTATTAATAGTGGAACAAACAGACAGGTGCGGTGTCAAGACTTTGTTTTAATATGTTTTGGTTGATTAGTAAAGGTGCAGTGTGTAAACTTTGTTTTAAAATATATTAACTTATTAGTTATCATACCCCAAACACCATTAAAGCCAAAATGACTAGGTAATATCATGTTTATATATGTTATTACACACTGATAAATATGAAGTAAGATGTTTTAAACTGGTTGTGTAAGGATAACAAAAACACATGTATAATTTAATTGTATTTATTATTGTCAGTCATTATCATTTCAAAAGATATTTTCAAAATAACTTGATAATAACAGGAATCAAAAGGATATTTTCAATGTTATGAGATATGATATAAAACTGTTGTATTCAATATCCATATACTTTTTTGTCTCTGCCTATGAGCAGCTCTGCAAGATTTCAGCCTACAAGACATATGTACACATTTATTCTAAGCAATCCACCTGAAAAAAGTTAATGAATATTGTATAAGACTATATATATACTATACTTCAATGTCAATAAACTACATTTCCATATTTCTGTCAGTATTTTGTTGTCTCTGCCTGTATGTTAAATAAATAAGAAATTATTATAAAATATACACCATTAATCAGCTCCATATGATCAAATACACAAATAGTAGTTATGGATTTACATCAACAATATTTGACTATGTAAAAGTTGTCTGATTTCTTATTTTCACTAGTTTCATGTAGGGGAAAAGGATATTATTTTTATATTAATTATCTGATAATAGATGACAAAATAATATTCCTTTCTGCAGAGTTAACAACTCAGATGCTTCTAAGGATAATAGAAGCATCTGATCAACAAGGATATAACCATTACACAAGTAAAAATGGCTTAACTAAGTTACAATATTTATACAAACTGTATATTTGCTTCTAGTACAAGTAATAAGTACTTATTTACACATAAATGTCTATACTGTCTATCTACTATGGCTGGCATAAATTCAGGATCCATGTTTGATGCCATTTGGTATTGTCAAGTTTATGGAGCAACTTGCTGAATATATAAGGTATTTATATCTAAATACAGTTAAATGAATCGTTCTTCAAAGCCGATGAAGCTACATCAAATAGAGAAATCTTTAAATCCCTCGACCCATAGATTCTAATTTTCTTATAACCTACAGAAAAACTTCATTTATGTATTTATTCTATCAATTATTTAATTTAGATTTTACTAATAACATAAAACTTTAATACTTTGTCACTTTTAAGATACTTATGAGGTTTTAAGACCTATGTTAGTCATTTTTTTAGGTAATTCATCATAAATTATAGATCTTATTTAGATTTTCCAAAATTCTAAGTGTAAAAGTAAACTTTTGTATTACATAGGTACATACCTTAGAGAGTAATTGTGTTCTGTGATACATACTCTTATATTAATTAACTAAACTCATTAGTTTTCATTTTCCAACTTTGAATGTCATTGGCAATTTTACCATGCGACCACAAAAAAATAAAAAGGAAAAATGGATACTATCCATATTATGTTAAACACTTGTGCATCGGTAAACAAACAAGTACAAACTTTTTTGTTATTAACTAATTTTGCTAGTTTGCTACCAAAAATTATTTTAAAGTATATAAAAATTAACCACAGACGTTAACGTTATTCTTACAGTAGTGATGCAACTCGAACTCTGTTTTCACTCGATTCAATCGAGTGAATCTGTGCAACTCGGTACTCGAGTGAAAATAAATTTTACTCGAGTCCGCTTGCAACTCGACGCACCGTGTGGATTCGGAGAGCGCTAGATAGATGTCAGTTCACTAATTCATTAATTCTATTATCTAATCAACTAATTCACATAGTATAAGGCGCCGCGGGCGTGAAACTGGCATGTTGTAGTCAAATATGAACTTAGTTTGATTTATAATACCGTGATTGTGCTATCATTGTTATTTTTTGTTAATTCGTATAAGTAGTGCATAACATAAAAGGTGATTTAAACATGCTTGTTTGTTTAAAGTATGAATGATAACAATGCAACAACAAAACAAAATCGTCACTGTGGCATTATTTTGAAAAATTGAAGCGATTTGTAAGATATGCGGAAAGCAGTTTATAGATTTTGGAATACTACACATGTCTGTAGTAAATAAAAACATGGAAATACTACAAATAAATAAATAATAAATGTTTTTATTTTATTTCATATTGCCACATATTACTTATTTAATAAAGGTACCTATTTAAAAATGTTTTAACTAAGGTAATCGCTATTCTCAACTCGAGTGATAAAATTCAATCGATGAAGGGACTGTAAATAGTTAATTCGCATAACTCAAAAACTCGAGTACAACTACAGTGACATGATAAAACCCGAGTGACTCGAGTCACAAAATTCTACTCGAGTCGCATCTTTATCTTACGGTCAACGCAGTGTCTGTCTACAATTTAGTGATGAACTCGACTTACTAATTCGAACAATTTATTGATATATTATGTAATATCAATAAGCTGATTAAGTATAATACGTGATAGTAAAATTATTTATAACATTAACTATACGCTACGTCATAAAGTTAGAGTGATATTATTTTATGAAAACTGTCTATACGCAAACCAATAAAATATAACTACCTATTAAGTTAAGTAATAATAATTATATTGGATGGAGGAAAAAATATAAAAATAATTTGTAACAAACTGACACAGCTTCGTTCCGCCAATTTGAGTTGCGTAACTCGAGTACTATTCGAGTTACGTGAATTTCAACTCAAGTTAATTCGAGTCGAGTTTCTTCCAAGTTGGCACATCTCTACTACAATTTTTTTTTAATATTACATTATCTGAGCCAATGACATGAACACAAATATCAAAACAACTCTTTTTTCAGATTTCTTGATTCCGTTTAGATTTTAATAAAATCTTTATGCTATTTATAATTATAAATTGGTATCTTTTTTTTGTATATAATACCATTGAGGGTCGTGAAAATTTCTAGTGGGCCCAAAAACGATTGACTCCTTTTCATATGCCTTGTATAAGTGAAATAAAAGAGCAAATACGCAAACAATTCGTACAGCATATTTTGGATACGTTGATTCAACACTTAGATGCTGTGTAATGTTTTGGGGAAACTGCGAATCGGGAAAAAATGTTCAAAGCTCAAAAAAGGTGCATTCGAGCAATCAAAAATCAACACTGGACAGACAACTGTAACTACATTTTAAAGTGCTGCAAATTCTAACTTTTCATTGTGACGGCTATGTTTGTTCATAGACACCTATCATTGTTTGAAAATCTAAATAATAGAAGTTATCCTCTGAGATGGAAAATATATTTTGCTTATCCATACCTATCTACAATAAGATACCTAATGATATAAAGAAAATAAATAATATATAAAACTTCAAAAAATCATTGAAAACAATGTTAATTGCTAAATCTTACTATCCTATCAATGAATTTCTTAATCTCTTAATGACATGGGTATTAAATCATTGTTTTGGTATATACATAATGTTATAATATTTGTATTTGATTTGACATACTACCTATTATAAATTTAAAATTTTGACATAATATGATAACCGGATAACATCGACATTTTTTTTAATATACATAAATAAAGTTTTTTTTTACGTGACATTAGCATAAAATGCAGTATTTATTGTTGATTTGTGTATTTAATAATAATAATCAGTAGGCGTAGGGAAGTGACGACCCCATCGCCCGCTGACGTAACGGTTATGTGACAAAACTGCTACGTCAGCGCAGTCAGTCAGCGCCTTGCCATGAGGTGTTAGTGCCGTGCCTCAGCAAAACTGAAGGTGCAAAGGCCCGCTTGTGCACATGGCCTCACCATGAAACGGTGCCGGGTCTGGGCGTCTCCCGTTAACTGACGCCCATTACATGGATGATGGAATTCAGGAATACGCGCAAAGGGCCGCAGCGTGGAGGTCGTCAGGGCGCGTCTGGAGCTGGCGCTGGACGCGACAGCATGCGAACCGCCAGCCAATCACGAGGAGCTGCACGACCACCCAGCAGCCCCTCGCATCCATCATCCCCACCAGCTGGCTTGGTGTCGGCAGGGTCTTTGCGGGCCCAGCAATCGGCACCACCACTGGTGGAGTACGCCATGCGATGGACAATTCAAATGAACAGCAACGCATTGCGGGCGTATTTTAGGTTCGGTATATCCGAGTTCGGTATATCTTGCGCTCAAACATATTTGATGGCACCGAACTCGAACGGCTACGACGTGAGGCTGTTTCCTCATCGGATGAAAATACTATGACTATGAATGCGGCGCCACAAGTTGCAGAGCAACCCGCACACGTGGATGCCGCCGTGAATCCAGTTGTGGTTGATTCAGACGATGATGAAACAATCGCCCAGGAACTAGAACTAGAGGCGATTGTGGAAACGCGCAGTACGCCTCTCGAAAATCGACCGCGACTTCCTCGCATAAACCTAAGCAAGCGGGATGTAGTGACGGCCCTGAACCCATTGCTGGCAACCTATTTGGAAACCAGCTGGGACCTTTGCGATACGGACTCAATACTCTTTGGCGCCGCTTTGGCAGTTTGCATTGTTGGTGCCAAACTTCCCACGTCTGGACGTGCTACTGGGCAAAGTAGCGCTATCCCAGCCTGGAGAAAAAGTTGAGGACCGTATCGCAAAGGCAAGGGCCCTCATCGGAGACTGATAAGCTTCAGGTCGGGCAATAATAGGCTGAGAATGTGCATACCGTCAGGATGGCGTTTGCTGGGACAAATGTCAGTTTTCACGAGACGGTTCAACCAGAATCGTCTCTTCCAGAGTGATCAGAAGAGGCTCTATGAGTCATTGGGCGACCAATGGTACGTGGAACGGACCCAGCACCGAATCAGGCCGACACTGTCGCATTCTGTCATGGCCTGTGGTCAGAGCCGTAAACCACAGCGAGGGCCCTTGGACGGTTGTGGCGAGTCAGTGTGCGATTGTTACGCGGATGTCATCATAACGCTGGATGACGTAGCTGAGGCGGTCCGTAGGGCTGAACTGGAAAAGTCCGGGACTTGACGGACTGCATCACTACTGGCTGAAGGGTTCGTGGTGTGTCGCTGTACTTGCCCGACAGTTTCAAGAGGCTCTCGACCAAAAGTCGCTCGAGCCTCTTCACTACTGGGATCACTCATTTGGTTCCTAAAGACCATGATTCCACAGACCCTAGCAAATACCGCCCCATTACGTGTCTACCCACCATATATAAGACACTGACATCCATTGTGAGTACGCGAATAATTCGTCACCTGGATTTAAATCAGGTGATGTCGCGTGCTCAAAATGGATGTCGGGACGGTGGTCGTGGAACCAGGAACCACTCTCATTGACTCGGTCATTGGCAAAGTGGTTAAACGCAACCGTCGGAACTTCTCCGCCGCCTGGATAGACCATAAAAAGGCATTCGAATCGGTGCCCCATACATGGCTAAAGAGAGTCCTCGAGCTGTACAAGATGGACTGTACAGTTAGAGACTTCCTCGGGCAGTGTATGGGGCAATGGATTACAATCCTTTGTCATCTAGGCGAGCGGATGACGGATGCGGAAAACCACATAAGGATAAGAAGGGGTATCTTCCAGGGCGATTGTTTGAGTCCAGTTTGGGTTTGCCTCTCCCTGAACCCTCTCAGTACCTTACTGGAGGACTCCGGGTGGGGATTTCAGCTTCGGAAAGGAGGTACAAAATCGACCCACCGTTTCTATATGGATGATCTCAAATTATTTGCCTCCAGTCGCTCCCATTTTATGGAATTGCTAAACATCACTTGTGATTTTAGTAATTCTATTACAATGGAGCTGGGGACGGATAAGTGTACGGTCCTCCTTGTTGAAAGGGGAAGGGTTACTAACTCTGAGGGCATAGACTTATCTATGCCCATCAACATAAGGACCCTTTCTGAGGCTGAAATATACCGATACCTGGGTATGTCACAGCTCATCGGTATCGATGAGGCGGGTATGAAGCAGTCAGTTTGCGATATGTTTTATGCACGCTTGACCAAAGTGCTTAACAGCCTTTTGTTCAGTGTGAATAAGACACACGCATATAACTGTTGGGTCATGTCTGTTCTCATATATACCTTTGGCATACTTAGGTGGATTCAAACTGAACTTAACGCCCTGGATAGAAAAGTCCGCACTACTATGACGTCCCATACGATGCATCACCCGAGATCGTCGATTATGAGGCTGTACTTGCGGAAACATGGTGGGCGTGGCTTTTAAGCGCTTACCATGCATAATCGCGAAGTGCAGCCTCCGTAATTACTTTCTGACGAGATCGGATGATCCATTCTATAGGACGTCATTTCTTGTGATAAAGACTTACCCTCTATCCTTAGCCAACGAGCAATGGCAAGACCCGGCAGTACAGGCATTTCCGACCGGGAGACCGTATGGAAGGAAAAGCTCCACGGGAGGTTCTACAAGGCTCTACATGTGCCTTTCGTAGACACAGTTGCCTCCTCCACTGGCTCCGTTTTGGTGACCTCTTTGGAGAAACCGAGGGTTTTGTCTGTGCGATACAGGATCAGGTTATTAAGACCAACAACTATCAGAGATAATAATAAACTAAGGGAAGGCACCGTCAACATCTGTCGAGCTTGTCGCTACCCCGGTGAGTCACTTAGGCATGTCATCTCCGGTTGTTCGGCTCTTTCTAACTCTGAGTACTTGCACAGACACAATCTAGTAGCCAGGATTCACCAGGAGCTCGCTCTGAAATACGGTCTCGTGTATCGAAAACTGCCTTATTATTCTTCCTTATTATATTTTTGGTCGACATTACCATTCCGTATGACGAGAACCTCGTGAAAGCTGAAACAGATAAGCGAACAAAATATCAGGACCTGGCTCACGAGGTGTCCGACATGTGGGGTGGACTGCCGACCGAAATTATACCTGTATTCGAACGGGTTAATCCCAGTCAGCCTCTCGGGTCATCTGAGGCGACTGGGACTCCGTGACGGACCGCTCCAAGCTCAAATGCAGAAGGCGGTGCTCCTCGATACCGCCCGCGTCGTCCGCCGGTTTCTTTTCCTTTCCCCCTAACCCTCGGCCGTTTGGTCTCCCCTGCCGAGGGTTTCCATCTGGTTGGGTTTTTATTTATTTATGTATTATTTATTTATTTATGTTAGTATATTAAATATATATTTATGTTTATTTATTATTTCCTTTAAAATATTTATTCAGCCCAACCAGATGAGAATACTATATAATACACCAAAATAATAATAATAATGTCGAGCTTGCCATCGGTGAGTCACTTGGCGTGTCATCTCCGGTTGTTCGGTTTTCTAACTCTGAGTACTTGCACAGACACAATCTAGTAGCCAGGATTCTACACCAGGAGCTCGCTCTGAAATACGGTCTCGTGTATCGAAAACTGCCTTATTATAAGTACTTGCCGGAAGACGTACTCGAAAATGACCGCGCCAGGCTCTACTGGGACCGGGCCATCATCACAGACAGGACTATTCTTGCGAATAATTCTGATATTGTGCTGATCGACCAGGCACAGTCAATGATATTTTTGGTCGACATTACCATTCCGTATGACGAGAACCTCGTGAAAGCCGAAACAGATAAGCAAAAAAAATATCTGAACTTGGCTCACGAGGTGACCGACATGTGGGTGGTCTGCCGAAAATATTCCTGTGGTCGTCTCTGCTAACGGCTAATCCCGGTCTGCCTCTCGGGTCATCTGAGGCGACTGGGACTCCGTGACGGACCGCTCCAGACTCAAATGCAGAAGGCGGTGCTCCTCGATACCGCCCGCATCGTCCGTCGGTTTCTTTCCCTTTCCCCCTAACCCTCGGCCGTTTGGTCTGCCCTGCTGAGGGCTTCCATCTGGTTGGGCTTTTATTTATTTATGTTGGTATATTTAACATATATTTATGTATATTTATTATTTACTCTTTTATATCTATTCAGCCCAACCAGATGAGAATAATTTATAAATACTCCAATAATAATAATAATTTGAATAGATCACATTTTTATTTATTTGACATTCTTTTTTTCTTTCAATATTACAGATGTAAAGGCGCCATTACGAAATGTGTTGTGTCATGGTTATCATTGCACGATGCTTTTCATCTATAATATCTAGCATTTTTGTAAATAGTTTCTAACACCTACACTGAGGATTGTTGTGTTTTCATATTATGTTATCTATTTTAAAACTTATCTTTTTACATTTATTGGCTCGAACGAAAAGAAATATATTTGTACACCACACTGTGGTAGAATACTCGATCCCTACTTTAAATTATACTAACACCTAACTCACTGTATTAACAAATAAACAAATGAATTTGAATTTGAATACTTTACACAATTAATACATAGACATAATATAAATATATTATGTCTCCAAATGTCAAACATTTAAATTCTAATATAATTTTAAATGAAGTAAGTCTTGTTGATACCACCATTTTTCTTGGAATCACACTAGACGCGAAGCTTCAATGTAGCCCCCATATATCAAAACTAGCAAGCAGACTTAGTTCTGCAGCGTATGCTGTAAAAAAGATTAGAAATCTTACCAGTTTTACCAGTTGAAACAGCTAGACTAGTTTACTTTAGCTATTTCCATAACATAATGGCGTATGGTATTTTCCTATGAGGTCACGCGGCTGACACTGAATTTATATTTCTTTTAGAGAAGATGGCCATAAGAGCACTTTATGATTAAAAGCCTAAAGAGTTGCTGCGACAAAAATTTAAGGAAATTAATATATTAACTTTGAACTCTCAATACATTTATGAAAATGTAATGTACGTACACAAAAATAAGAGTAGTTTTACAAAAACAAGTGATATTCATTATGTAAATATTAGGAACAGACACAAGCTAGTAAGTAGTACCAGTTACTCGACTCCACCGAGTCAGTAATTCATTCTTGGTGCGATGTATACGCTTTTGCAACAAAATCCCAGTAAATATACAAAATTTGACCTGCTATAAGTTCAAAAAATTTATTAAACTAAGTTTGTGTAAAAAGGGTTATTATAATATTAAGGAATTTATGGATGATAATAACCCCTGGGAATGAGGTGATCGCTACCAAGCTATTTCTAATTTGTTTTGTGTTGTTAATTGTGTAACATACATTATTGTAAGTTTTTAAAGTTCTTTTTAGATTTTAAAAGTCCCGCTGGGTTTCTTGCTGGCTCTTCCCAGGACAGCGTTTTTTTTTCGAACCATTTGTAATTAAACAAAGGAGTGACTTTCAGTAAGTATTATTTATAATCTATATTGAATAAAAAGTTTCTGTTTCTGTTTCAATGCATATCCCGGAAATGTTTCGATGTACATGAAAGATATTTATAATATCTATATGTTCCTCTCCAACTTGCAAGTAAGATTACTAATTTGTTATTGAATTCAGAATATACAATATATTAAAAAATCTATATCAAAAAGACTTGTGATGGGGAACAATATTAGCCTCCAAATGCCAACGTCATTTTCACATTGTGTACCCCAATTGTTTCTGGATGAAGCTTTGCACTGGCAGCAGACCAACTGATGGTGTAAATCCAACCTAAATCACTGTAACCCAAGTTCCACAGTTTGATACGTTAAATTTTCGTTCATATGATGCCCTACCGAAGTTTTGCGGCTAAAGTGAAAACTGTAGAATCGACGGGGCTCTGTTCTTCTCCACTTCAGACCTGTCTTAATTTTTTAAATATTTGTTGTTGTAAATTTTATACACTCCTTTTTTTATAGTATAGAGTGACAAACGAGCACACAGTCCACCTGATGGTAAGTGGATGCTGTGGCTAGACATCTACATTTATCCTCAATTAAGAATCAAATGCAGATGTCACTTCTGAGGACTAAGATGGAATGCCTCGCTTCCAGTTTTAAGCTAACAACATTAAGCTTCTATTTTGCTCTGCTATTTTGTGATAGCGTGGTCCATAATATAGCTGCAGCGTGGCTCTACCACGTAAAACGTATTTTTATTACCGTTTAAATATAAATAGTTATCGTTAAATCACTACTACCACCACTAACCGTTCACTAATCAGCTATATATATATATATATATATATCATCATTACAGCCCATCACAAATCCACTGCTGAACATAGGCCTCTCCCAAGGAATGCCATGCCATGATCTTTTTCGCACGTTCTTGTCGTAGGTGATCCACTTTTTATCACCAGTGATCAATCTTTTCAAAAATGGTTCGGTTTCATTACGTTTCAATAGAGAATCGCAAATGAGTACACGATGGATTCATTAGCTTTCTTTCAGTGAGCTCGTGGGGTACCCAAATATCGAGCTTTTTTGTATAACTGGACTTTTTAAATGGGTCAAACCTATTTTGTGGTTAATCTTCAATTATTCGGCTATGTCGTAACTACCAATATGCCAATCTTGCTCCACTTTTCCAAAATGGCATCGACTTTATCCGTATGAGGGCGACCAGAGCGAGCTGCATCTTTACATCAAAATTCCCAAATGCACTGCAAAATGCTGCCTTAGTAAGAAGAATACGAATAAACATAAATAAGTCTTCTGGTTGCGTATACCACGCTTATGCGTCAATGTAATATAAAGTGGGCCCGAAAAATCCACACCTGTGTGGGTAAACGCATTGTACTGCTCTAAGCGGCAAGCAAGCAAATTAGACATCATGGGGTAAATAGGTTTCGGTTTATGCCTAAAACAGATGTTACACCTATGAATGCGGTATCTAACTACGCGGCGAGCTAGTAAAATCCAATATTTCACCCGTAATGCAGCAAGTAAATACTGAGGAGCGGTGGGAACATTCTTATAGTGATAATATTTAATTATAAGATCAACAATGTCCCTTTTTTGGTAGCAATATTGGATGCTCTTGGGAATCCGATAAAGATGAATAATCTAACCGACCACCTACTCGAAGCAGACCGTCTGCGGTGAGAATGGCGATAACCTACGTAATGTTGATGAGCATGATTGCCCCTTTTTAATTTTATTTAATATTGTATTAGATAAAATTTATTTTTATATCATCGGCAAAAGCGATATCTTGCACAATTTTAATGTCTGTGATTTCTGAAATCTAAATATCGGACGCTGTTGTGATTTTGTTGCTGCGCTTTTTTTAAATCTTAATACATATACGACGGATCCTAGATATTTATTCCAATTAGAAAATTTTAAGCTTAAAGAGATAAATGGGTGTTCTTCCATCTCACTAACTGCAAACGACACGGTATTTTCTTCTGGTAAGCTTATGTGTGTCGGTGCGAACCATAATACCATAATGCGAACCGTGTAACCAAAGGTTGTAATTTAAAATTTGCGATGGTAACAGTCCACGTGAAATATGATCTGCAGGATTTTCCGACCCTGCGATGTTATAAAAATTATCCGGTAATAAATAAAACCGTATCTGCGAAATATTGTTAGCAACAAAGGCGTTTAGCTTATGCGGTGAAGAACACGCCCAACATAGTGCAACTTCCGAATCTGAAAATGCGTAAATATTGTCAATCGGATGCCGCAAAGAAAACGAATCGAAAACGTTGCGAACTAACTTACAGAGCAAAACTAAGGCACATAACTTAAGCCTGGCTAGAGTTATAGTTTTTAATGTAGACACTCGAGATTTAGAACATATGAACGTTATAATGGGAGTATAATTTCCGTTAAGAACGTGCGAATAAATAACACACCCGTAAGTCTTTTCACTAGCGTCGGCGAAGGCAAGTAGCGGACACATGCGAATTTTTATTTACGCCTATATAATGTGAAAACTGTAAACGTGAGATTAAAGATAATAACATACATAAACACTCACGCCTGTCACCCAGAGGAGTGGGCAGAGACTACGGAATTCCATTTGGTATGATCCTGACACACCTCTTTCGCCTTCTTTACATCCATATACACGCTCGTCGGTTAAGAGTACTCCTAATCTGGCCCATCTATACATACTCTAAATCTGTAGAAAATTCGTGTCTGTAATTCTAATATTTTCTGAAAAAACAATTCCAGGGGACTAAATAAAGGTCACTGAAGCCAATTTAGTGGTTTTTAGAATTTTTGTCTGTCTGTCTGTGTATTCCCGATTCACGCAAAAACTACTGGGACAGATTTCCATGAAATTTTGTGTGTAGGTAATCAGGGAACCGGGGGAACTTACAGGCTACTTTTTATCCGATTGCGGAACTTCAAAAAAGGAGGGTTAACTATTTTCCTTCCTCAAGATGTTAATTTCTATTTTATATTATTGATTATTGATGTGTTTTTAAAAATAAATAACATATTTATAAATAAATCCTAAAGTTATTTTTAACCGTTGCGGAATAATTTGAATTATACCGATAATCTACGTCTGTCTTATCAAAACAGTTCCATCTAATGTGAAATTCAAAAAGTAAAATTTTACCTCCAGTTACTAATAAATAAAACTAAAATAAATAACTTATATTTATAATTTAAATAATTTAATTCGTAATTATTTGAAAATTCTAACCTTCATTTTGCTGTTCTTTCGTTATTTCATTTTAGTAGGAACTAGCTTCTGCCCGCGACTTCGTAAGCGGATCCTGTTGCTTATGCCAGCGACAACGGGGTCGTCAAAATCGAAGATCTGAAATGTCTGATGTTGAATTCTAAGAGCCCGGGGACGGGAAAACAACGTGATTCGCGAGACGATTCTATTCTAGATCTTTCATTTTGTAAGTCAACAGGAAATGCCCATCAGACTAAACAACTTTTGCTAAGACGTCATTCCTATATGTTATAGTATCGTTGTACTTTGGATGGAGTGTAACTCCTTGTGTTATTAAGTTAATATATTGGTAATATTGTTTAGATCACGTTCACAAGAGGCTAATACTTATAGAACAAAATACTTCGACAAGCTTCCGGGTAAACTATGTTGAAAGTTGACCCGTCCACGTGAACATAAAGATTTCTAGAACTGCTAACCCGGGAAAGAGCGACGTACAACTGACCATGCGAAACAACTGACACCGAGATCTACTCCAGCAATACGAAAGTCTGCCTAGCCTTATTAATTGTGTTGCATAACACAATGATACTGGGAATGCGTTCATTTAAATTGGAATGGAAAATTATTTGGTATTATGGGAATTCTGGGAAAGACGGTTTCTCCTGCACCGCAACCTTTTAAAATTTTAGCCTCGATTATATTTTGTTGCAACTGGGTTACTTTTAGCCGAGTTCCATTGCAAAGTTGTGGTGGTCTTAAATTTCGGAGCAGAATAATCGGAATGCCAATTTTTAAACAAATTTCATGAGAAGGAAGTCCGGGCATATTTTAAGAATTTAAAAATTCTATCGAGTAATTAGTGGCTTCTTATTCATCGACCATTCTCTTTATTGAACTATAAACTTTGCTTTCCCCCTGTATATTCGACAGTATTTTGTTATTAATCTCAGATGCCTGGTCATTGCGAGGAGTTAAAATGGATCTTTCGCATAGCCAAAAATTGTCCCTATTTAATATAATTGTTACGTCACCGTAAACCGACGATATAAGATGTGGTTGGGATTGCACTATAAAACATAACTCAGGCGTCAGAATAAGTTTTCCTTGGTGTAGTTGTGGATAGGTACCTTCCCCGATCTTTAATAATTTATCAGAAAATTGACGATCATCCGGTTATCTCAGTTCTCACTCGCATGTTTATAGTCAAATGTACCGATTGTATATCACGCCACAAATAAGAGGTTTTAGGCAAGCCTAACCTCATCAGCTCAGGTTCCCCGTGGTACCGGTAAGGTTTGTCGGAAATCACCACAAAATAAAACCGTGATACCGCCCATTGGTCGATCATTTTGTCTTATATCCTTAAAGTTCTGTCTACCGCTTCTACTCCTTTTCGGTGGGCCATCGTTCATCCCATATGATTAAATTACACTCATAATACCTTAGCTTTGTCGCTATTTCTTGAAATACTACAGGTTGGACTTTCGTGCGATCTAAATCAATTGGTATTTTAAACATAGTGTGAGCAGTTTTACCTCCTGGTAGCAATGTTGCAGCTATACCTGATGAAGCCACGGCAAGAGCAATTTACGCTGATTTCGAACATAAGCTAATATTAATTTAGTCAAAAGGTTTTCCCAGTTCCTCCAGGTGCATCTAAAAACCATATTGTTCCCAAATTATTCTGAACACTCTCCACATGCGCGATCATAGACTGAACGTTGTTCTGCAGTCATCATTGGGACACCGTTTTCTAATGTTGCCAGCAGTTCCATTGAGTTGTAAGCAATCTCTGCAGAATATTCCCTATTAAACCTCTCACTGAGGTTGGTGTTGCCAAACCATATTCACAGTGTGATTTACCGCCTACTGCTGTTAGTCTTCCTGAAGAGCTAATAAGCACAGATTTATGGCAAGATGACGAAAATTATCATTAGTTGCTCCTTCATCATTGTGAGATATATTCCGAAGAATGTCTTCTAAATTTTTCTTTATATTTTCCCATAATTGTACAGCATCTGACAAATTACAAAATGTGAGTAATGTTACAAATAAATGGCGTAACCGTCGTGGATTATCACTAACACAGGATTCTGCTAAAGCGTCATCCCAATGCTGATCATTTTCAAGCAAACGAAGCGCTTGGCAAGCTGCATGATAAGTTGGATAAACAACATCGTCTATTTTCTCAAATCTATAAATGATGTTGGTCCTCGCACTGTATAATATAATCGCAAATAGAAACACTCAGCGTTATTAGGATGAACGGTATACACTCTACCAAGAACATGTTCTTTGAAAATACCTGACTCGCCATCTACAGGCCTGCCACGGCGTCTGATTAAAGACACATTGTTGCTTATCGTAGGTATAATACGATGGAACTTCCTCATACAAAGAGATTTTGCAAAATCATCAGTTTGGCAAAGTCGAAAGAATGCTAATAAAGTTGTTTGTCTAGGGTTCTCTAATCGTTCTGTAACATTTTCGGCGTTGAAATATACGATGATCGCCTTCAAGATGAACATCCAGATGAGTCACAGGTGGATATCTTTCGTGAATGTTGAAACTTAAGATCCGCCACACAGCTTCTGAAGAGCTGATATATCTGTCTGACTGAATCTAGTAACTTCATCATGTTCATTTCTCAACGCAAATGTAGCTTGATCACTGCCCTTGTTAATATACTTACAAATATATTTTATTGACTCTACACTATTTCAACATTTATGTGAGCTTGAAATGCTCTAGACATCACAGGCGAATACGGAACGACCCACCTATTATCTAAAGTAACCTGTTGTCCAGACACTCGCTTTTCAACAGTAAAACCACCATTGTCTCTTGAACGGCGACGATATAATGGGTATCCATCATTTCCTGTTACAGTTTCATCCACTAATGCTTTTGGATATCTTTTAGTGCAACGACCGTCTTGCATGCAATGAGCATTCCCGTTAAGGAAAAGAATTGTGACCGTGAATGTCATATCTCCAATAAAAAATATATAAAAACTAGTCGTATTCAAAAGCGCAGATTTCGGATAATAATTGATGTATACGATGAGACCACTTATAATGAATATATCTGAAAAAAAAAAATGATTACTCAGAAAAATATAAATGTTAAATAATTGAAAGTTAAAGGTAAAAAAAATTAAAATAAGTGAAAATTTTGCTTTATAAATAATATTTTAAAATTCTCCGGTTCTCCTTATATCATTACCTTCGAGAACCTTTAATTCTCCTAGATATATTATTTATTTTAATCTTTATCTTCTCTTTAACAACCTCTAACTATTGCTTAGAAAATTTGTCAACTGAGTTGTAATAGTTGTTGTAATAGTTGGCCAATACACTAGGTAGTCGGGTTGGTGAATACAGAGCTGATACACTGGTGATGCCGTTATTTATTACCAGCCTATGAAATTTGTCCGTCGTTTTCGAATGAAAATATATTCGGGCTGTAATGCCAGAGTAAGGAAAAGGATAGCATTTATAAAAATTGTTATGTGAAATCCGTTTCAGGAAAAAAGACAGACGTCATTTCTAAAGAGTTATTGGACAAGTCCACCGCACCAATTTATGTTGGCCTTCTTGATCTCCAAATTTTTCTTTATATTTTCCCATAATTGTACAGCATCTGACAAATTACAAAATGTGAGTAATGTTACAAATAAATGGCGTAACCGTCGTGGATTATCACTAACACAGGATTCTGCTAAAGCGTCATACCAATGCTGATCATTTTCAAGCAAACGACGCGCTTGGCAAGCTGCATGATAAGTTGGATAAACAACATCGTCTACTTTTCTCAAATCTATAAATGATGTTGGTCCTCGCACTGTATGTAATAATAATCGCAAATAGAAACACTCAGCGTTATTAGGATGAACGGTATACACTCTACCAAGAACATGTTCTTTGAAAATACCTGACTCGCCATCTACAGGCCTGCCACGGCGTCTACGATTAAAGACACATTGTTGCTTATCGTAGGTATAATACGATGGAACTTCCTCATACAAAAGAGATTTTGCAAAATCATCAGTTTGGCAAAGTCGAAAGAATGCTAATAAAGTTGTTTGTCTAGGGTTCTCTAATCGTTCTGTAACATTTTCGGCGTTGAAATATATACGATGATCGCCTTCAAGATGAACATCCAGATGAGTCACAGGTGGATATCTTTCGTGAATGTTGAAACTTAAGATCCGCCACACAGCTTCCGAAGAGCTGATATATCTGCCTGACTGAAATCTAGTAACTTCATCATGTTCATTTCTCAACGCAAATGTAGCTTGGTCACTGCCCTTGTTAATATACTTACAAATATATTTTATTGACTCTACACTATTACACATTTCAACATTTATGTGAGCTTGAAATGCTCTAGACATCACAGGCGAATACGGAACGACCCACATATTATCTAAAGTAACCTGTTGTCCAGACACTCGCTTTTCAACAGTAAAACCACCATTGTCTCTTGAACGGCGACGATATAATGGGTATCCATCATTTCCTGTTACAGTTTCATCCACTAATGCTTTTGGATATCTTTTAGTGCAACGACCGTCTTGCATGCAATGAGCATTCCCGTTAAGGAAAAGAATTGTGACCGTGAATGTCATATCTCCAATAAAAAATATATAAAAACTAGTCGTATTCAAAAGCGCAGATTTCGGATAATAATTGATGTATACGATGAGACCACTTATAATGAATATATCTGAAAAAAAAAAAATGATTACTCAGAAAAATATAAATGTTAAATAATTGAAAGTTAAAGGTAAAAAAAATTAAAATAAGTGAAAATTTTGCTTTATAAATAATATTTTAAAATTCTCCGGTTCTCCTTATATCATTACCCTTCGAGAACCTTTAATTCTCCTAGATATATTATTTATTTTAATCTTTATCTTCTCCTTTAACAACCTCTAACTATTGCTTAGAAAATTTGTCAACTGAAGTTGTAATAGTTGTTGTAATAGTTGGCCAATACACTAGGTAGTCGGGTTGGTGAATACAGAGCTGATACACTGGTGATGCCGTTATTTATTACCAGCCTATGAAATTTGTCCGTCGTTTTCGAATGAAAATATTATTCGGGCTGTAATGCCAGAGTAAGGAAAAGGATAGCATTTGTATAAAAATTGTTATGTGAAATCCGTTTCAGGAAAAAAAGACAGACGTCATTTCTAAAAGAGTTATTGGACAAGTCCACCGCACCAATTTATGTTGGCAGACTTCTTGATCTCCAAATATTTCTTTATTATTTAATCATGCAAGCTACCTCACAATTAATTAAAGTTGTAATTTACAATATTCAACAACAAAGAAAGGTAATCATTTACATTTTCAGATAAAATTCTAGCAATATATCATACAAAAAGTTAAATTGAACTCTTAAACAACTTACTAATACCTG